>VWZF01007822.1:177254-422434 GCA_013396755.1 Sclerurus mexicanus
AAAAAAAAAACACACCTTCCTGCCCCATTTTCTCCACTTCAGTGTGTTTAATTGTTGACAAGAGGAATAGAAATCACTAAGGATTTTAAAACTGTTCTGCACTTCAAAACGTCATTTCACCCCCCTCAAAATAGTAATCTGAATCCAAGTTTCACATGTCCTAGACTAACAATTTAATCTGCAGAGTATGAATTAATTTATACTCTTTTACTCCTGAAGTGTCTCCTGTTGGATATTTTCACACTAGATACCAGATTAAATATTCATTGGTACCAGAATCTGAACACTTCCTCTTACTAATAACTTAGACTCTGTGTTATATAGTTGCATACCTTCTGCCTCTTCTGGCTACCACTATATTCCTCTCCCCTCATTTTGCCACTCAGTAATTATTTATTATTTCATACCAATGTAAATTCAAGTGGAATTTGAATCAAGAAGTGCATGTTGTAGGACACTTTAAAAAGAACTTCTTGCTTAAGTCTCACTGTGGATCTGGCTTTGGATAACTACATTTCTATGTAGGTAGCATGCTTGCAAGGACTTTTAGATAAAGGATAGGGCAATAATTACTTTCTGAATATGTCTTCTAAAACAAGGAAAAAGATTTTTCTTTGTGGCATATTTCATATTTAGTTGCAATATTTTTCATAAAAAAACTACAAGAACATTATAATTGCTTGCAAAGTGTGAAGATAGCAGAATTAAGAATGTCACAAACAGATACCTTGACATGGACAGTAGATTATCATTCTTTGAAGAGGTGTGCCCCTTCCCATTTAGTAATGACATTTGACAAGCAACGAGATGTTTTGAATGAGGGAAGATATTATGATCTGGCTGATTATTTGAAATAACATTTGAAGTCTGAATTAAAGTTCTTCTGAAATCAATTAAAAGACTATAATTGTCTCAGAACATTATGCATTAAGGTCCCCAAAGCTACCCCTGTTCATTATCATCAGCTCAATATTTTTTTTTTCAGATAAAAATTGTAATGCTTCTATTGTTATTTGCTATGAAAATTGAACTAATATTGACTTTATACTTTTAGGGAACTTGCATATTCCCTAGACCTCTGCTGCCACTATCAACACTCCAGGTTGTGCACACAGCTAACCTCAAAACTGAAAATGCCCAAATTTTCAGTGAAAGTACTGCAACCTTCTTCCCTAATCCCAAACCACTGAAAACTGTGTCTAGGTAAAAAATCTACAAGGGTGATCCCTGAAAAGTCCCTGAAAAGACCAAGCCCCATCAGAATCCAGAACTCTCTGAAGTCCTGCTAATGCTTTTGAGGCTTCTCTACTCCATGTACGGAAATTACATCTGATAAGTCCAAGAGCTGTTATATTGTCATCTGCCTCCAGGAAACTGTCAAAGTGACAATCAGAATTCTCTGAAAATTTGCCTCAAACAAGGTGTTTCATCTTCTGTTTTCAAAAAAATGGCCTCAAATTACAAAAAAAAAAAAAACAAAAACAAACCAAAACCAAAAACATTCTTTTGGAAAACATCTTTTGTTAAAAAAAAAAGATTGATTCGTAACTTTCGTAATTTTCCCCATTTGATTGATTTAGAAAGAAAGCTTTCACACACTCTATTGCTATTTGTTGATTTTCAGTGAGATTCATTACAAATTCTAGTCAGGTGGGAGACCTAGTCAAATTTATGTGAAGAAACAAAGCAAAACAAAAATTATGTAAATACTGTTTTCCCAAATAAACAATGAAAACATGGAAGTCTGATATACTACAGTACAGCTTTTCTTAAGATTTAATGGTTCAACTTATTCTCATCTTCAGCATGGATTTTCTCCATGACTGGGCAAGACTTCCAGTATGCTCCAGACCAAGGACCCACTGCACCAGGAGATGCAGTAAATAACAGACATGAACTCAATCCCCAAAGAGGAATGGGAGCATGAGAGACATGAGCTGCAACTCTCTTGGCACACTTAGGTACACTAAGGTACTGCAACAAAATTTAGGAACTGAAAACTTCAGATTTTGTTTAGAAAAAAGGTAGGTTTATCTAAATTTTCTGTATTTAATATTTGTTTGTAAAGAGTTAAAAGATTTGTGGGAAAATATGCTAAATATAGTTTACAGATCTGGAAGTGAGTAGGACTTGTCTAACTCTGTTTTGTGAAAGTTTTATATTTAGTATACAATAGCTATTATTTAGACAATTCCACAAAGTATATATTTCTGGTTTTCATTGACTAGTAAATGTTCTTTCTTTGTCTTTTCATGAAATTGAAAGTCACTAGGATAATTTTAGACCATAAATGTATGTGTCTAGCTATGAAATGTTATTCAAATCAGTTGAGAAATCTAAATCAAAGTAAATATCTTCTCTGAACATTTAGTTTCTTTTAAAAAGTGGCAGAAACTGATACCAGCAAACTATGTATTTCCCATTTTGTTACTGTTTGATCTGTAAATGCATGTCCACAATAGGTCTAGGTTTCCTTGATTTGAACAGCAAGAAAATATAATTTGTTCCATTGTTATTTACATAACAGAAGCAAACATTTGGACAACTACAAGAATTTCCTACTTAAATTGTAGCAATTTCTAACTCGTGAACTTGCATGGGGTCAAAACAGGATGTGAAAATACTAAGAATTATTGCAAACATTTCCACAACTGGGTCTGCAGTTAATTTTGAGCATGCTTGCCTAGATAAAAGAAGTTAGGAATTTCCTAATAGAAGACATGTAAATCTAGAGCAACCTACAAAAAAAAAAAGATGTTTTTTATTAATTACATATGAAAATGGTTTCTTATGAAAACTTTTTAGTCTAGAAATTACTATATAGAGGACACAATTACTTAAGAGAAACTTTTAGAAGCACCAGAATATTTTCTCATCATCATTACCTAAGTAGTTGTGCCAAGAAGTTAAACAGCACCAAACTTGCTGAAATTTCCTTTGTTTGTTGTCTTTCTTAGTTGTGCTAGATTGCTATTGTATGAACCAGAGGAGTCATAATCACCCTGCTGCAGAAAAAGGCCCTTTACCTCTTTTTCTGAAATTGCACAGAACCCTTACTCAGTTGAAAGAGAAAGGTGTCAAATGTGAAAACTTATTCCAAATCCAATGACATGCACTCGAGTCTAATAAGGAAGTGTTGCTGCTGGCCAAGGTTATAGGATGGAGACTCATATAGTGATGACCAGAAAAAAGCTGTGTTGAAGGAGACCAAGGAAGAAGGAAGGGCAGATCATTCATGCCAGAGTATATTGTTGCAGTTCTGATGTTACATGCAAGTTATTTTACCACGTAATTCAATTTGTGCTCTATCATGCCATATTTTCATGGACACCAATAAATCAAAGATTTGAACATCCTAACCTTTCATTTGAGCATTTTGTACTTAAAATTGCCAACATTATCATAAAAAAAAATGTTGACTTTGAGCCTGAAGCAGTTTATCACCTTTGCAGGGGCAGTATCTTTGGCTGATCAACATAGCTCAAATCTTCATAAAGGTATCTTTGGAACCATAAAGCTAATATATGAAGGATGTTTCTCCTGCTTAATTTTAACCACCTAGTGGTTAAAATTACATTTGTTTAAGTGTAAATGAATCACCTAAGCCCCCTTATAGTCAATGGAAATGAACATTAACCTCCCAAGAGCCACAGAGGGTATTGCGTGTATCAGTTGGGATCAATTGTGTTCTGAAACCAACTTTCGGTTGGCTAAAATTAGTGAGAAGGATGCACTGGTTTGCAAATCTAGGTTCCTTATGTTTTCTGTTTAACATAACAAGATAAAACAAACTTGAATCAAGTAATTTGACTGACACTCAAATAATTTAAAGTTATATTTACTTCACTCTCAACCTTTATAATCAGGTGAAATCTGAGCATTGTGAAGAAAATAGTCATGTAAGTCAAGGGTCCTATTTAGTTAATTTTAAGTAAGCAGATAATGTACATTAAATGGATTATGGCCTAAAACCACTTATATCTCTCTGGTAATTATATAGGGAGCCTGAGTGACTTATCAAAAAATATAAACCAGCATGCACTGATACTGCTCAGTAATTTGTCTTGCAGTTCTTGTTCAGATCCTAAATACCATGAATTCCTCTTGGCTCTCACACCTATCACTCCTTTTTTCATGTTCAGTGTAGTTAAGATAATTAAATAAGATGTGAAAGGTGTGGTGTCTAAGTATGCCCAGTCTCAAACACTGAAAAAGCTAATGTTTTAAAACCTTTTCCCCTTTACTTATTAGGACTACAATAATTATGAATATCAAATGACAGACAATATAAACGCTTAAGTGAATCATGAGTACTGTGATGATAAATCCACAACACAAGGATATTCCTTCTTGGACCTCTGTTTCCTACTCAAGTTATTTTTCAATTAAAAATCATTAGTATAGTGAGAATGACTGAGCAAATGACCATTTGTACAGGATACAGAAGAGAAACATTTGACATTGTTCAGATAAATGTTTACTTAGTTGTTCAAAATTACTTGCAGACAGAGAAAATATAATGCCCAAAGACAGCCTTTGCAATTGTAACAAATGCATTTAAGATGTTCTAAAAACAAGCAAACACCTGTCTTTTAAAGTCACTGATCATATTTGGAGCAGAAGTACTGAATGATGGTACCCACTACTCTTTCCTTCAGGCACCCAATTCCATCCTGATAGAATTTCTGCCAAGGAAATTGTTTTGTGTGATGTTGGAAAGCAAAAATGCATAAGTAGCAGAAGTGGATTTTTACATTTGCAATGCCTTTCTGACTGGGTAGTGATAGTTCTGATAGATATTTTGATATGACATGATGACAGAAAACAGGGAAGCAGGCATGCTAGGGTTGAGCTGGAAGACCACTGAAGTAATTTTAAAAAATAAAGACTGTCAAAAGCAATAACATGAATACACTGATCTCTACTGCAGGTGTCACTAGACAGTCAAAAGGTATTGTGTGACAGATATCCAGAATAAACCTCTTATGGCTTCATATCAGGAGACACAACCACAATGGCAGCCTTCCAAATGTCCAAAAGGTCTCTAAGGTTGACTGGCTGCATTAGCTGGGATAACAGTATGAGCTAATCTGTATTTGAGTTTTCTACTTCTTGTGCTGCATTCACTCAGATAATCTTGCTTTAGTCCTCTTGGAGCTGCATGAAAATTAAAATGGTTTTGCATAATGAAGAAAAAATAAAGACAGAGTATGGTTGAGCATGAGAATTCAGAAAATTATGAAAGAACTCCCCAAATCATCAGCTTAAGCTGAATTGTTATAGTATTCTGTAATTTATTTGATTTGTTTAATTTTCTATTACTCTTGCCATTTTAAAATGAAAACGGAAACTCACAAATAAAATTCTTCTGGAAAGAGAGTTGGGAAAAAAATACAACACTAACTGAAAAGCAAAACTGATAAACACATGGAAAATTCCAAAATATGCTATGTTGAAGAATTTCTTGACAGTCCAAAGTAGAGTGATGTACCTAAGCTCCATTAGTTTCCAATGAGAACTAAATAACTTACTCTTCTTCTTGCCTTTGAAAATGTTCCTATAATCAATCCTTAAAAGAATTGTCATTGTACTACAAATTTTGCTATAAAAAGCAATGCACCATGCTTCCTTTTTCTCTACAATTATTTGATATATTTGAAGATCTTTTCCTGTTCTGCTCAATTATTCAATAAATTCTTTAAACGGACTTGTTATTATGGAATCACAGTTTAGTACTTGGATTTTACTGCAGGGTCAAATTACAAAATCCACACATAGCTGATGATGAAAACAGATACTTAGTGTAAGTGTACACCTGACAATGACAAAAGTGCCAATCAAAGATAAGGAGAGAAGATGATAAAGTTCCAGAGAAATTTGAACAATGGCTTTCTAGAAATATTCAACAAAAAGGACTTGTAATAGTCTAAATCTGAGAATGAAATGTTCACTAAGTGGGAAAATTCTTATTGTGTCCAGAGAGAAAAGATTCAACTTGTTTATTTCTAATCAGTTATTAAAGATAATACTGAAACAATTAATTTCACAATAATTTGAATTTAGTCTTGATATTATATCTATCTTATCTGGTCCTTCAGTCAGAAAGGAAATCAAACATGTTAGACCCTAATAATTGAAACATCCTTAAGGCCTGCTTGCAACCAATGGTGTCCATGGCACAGTACAATCACAGAAAGAAATCATCATGAAATACTCTTAAAGAGCTGTCAGGATAATCAATTGTTTTGGTTTTCCATGACTAGTTTACAGGTGACAAAATACGAGTATTCCATGTAAATGATCCAATGGAGATGTCTGTTCTTAGCTAGGTATGCACATGAGACAAAATTCTCAGGATGGCAGAAACTGAGATTGGATCATCAGTACATAAAAAATACTATTGTTTTCTCTCTATTGCATCCCTTTTGTTGTTTGACTGCCTTTTAACAGCTGTGGATAGGGCCCAGCAACAGTAGCATATGTACATAAAAACAGTAAATCAAAATGAGCAAGGGACCAGATTTTTATAACAGATTATGATATCCTATTTGAATATTTCATAAATCCTGCTAAGAAACCTGTGTAATTCTGGTCCAAGATCAATAAAAAGAATATGACATAAAAAAGTATTACAAGAGATGATGAAAATGCAATTTCTGTCTTAGTAGATGGATGAGAAAACTCATTATTTTTGTCTTTAATTTTTAAAAAGTCACAATGGCATGCTAATAAATTGGTGTGGTCTTCGAGGGATACTCAGAAAAGTTGTACGCTACAGTTCATAAATCTCACAAGTGTTTTGGAATTACCAATGCCTTCGGGACACAGAAACACAAACCACTGGTTCAATGTCAGTTCTGAAAAAAACTCTGAATGTTTAAACAAATAATGAGATAAAAAGTAATGCATAATTAAACTGGTTTTTCAGAAGAAGTCTGAGTTATATTTATTTTAAGGGTGGCAGTGAAATACATTTGCACCTGTGTATGCTCCAAAGGTGTCATTTTCACAAGTCTTACTGCATAAAGAGGGCCTAAGCACATAATACATTATTTAAAGGATTCTGCTTTTCAAAGAGAATAAGACTATAGGAAAATAAATCTAATATTTAATTTAAATAATATATCAGATTTTCTAAAATATTGGTCCAGAAGAAGAAATTTAAACAAATTATCATGCAACACAGGTAAATGTTGTGTTTTGTTTTAGAATTGTATTTATGAACAGTCTAACAAAAGATCATGCTGCATCAGTGTAATTGGTCCTATTTAAAGGGTGACAAAGGAAAGGTCTGTCCTCTGCTTTTCAGTTTCTCTGGTGAAGATACAGAATTGAAATTAGTCCATATTAGTACTGCAGCAGCAATATTTAGCTCCCCTGAGCAATCCAAACAAATTTTAACTAAGTCAATAACACAAGGGATATGGAATATTTGCCACCATAGGCGTTGGGCTCAGAATATGCACCCTCCAATGTAATGCATCAGGCAACAGAAACTGGCTTCCAGGCAGTTAAGCCTTTCTAACATGTGTAAATCCCTAAACAACTCTGTAGATTCCCTCAGAATATGACATATGAACGACATGACTGTAATTATTTTAAGGTACTTCACTGTGAAGCTTAAATTAGGAAGTTAGTCCCTTTAGTTACTTCATATCTAATTAGAAAACTACTTTTATGTCCAGTCCACAGATACATAGTGACATGTGTGTGCCAGCACACAGTGCCCTATACCCAGTGCAGATCTAGAGAATAAAACCCTTCCTAAGACCAAAAAAATCACAGAATCACAGAATGGGTCAGGTTGAAGGGGACCACAGCTGATATTTGGCCCAAACCCTCTGCTCAGTCAGGGTCATCCTAGAGCACATTGCAGAAAATTGTGTCCAAGCAGTGATGGAATATCACCAGTCATATACCAGCACTATTCCAGTGCTTGGTCACCCTCACAGTAAAGAAGTTCTTTCCCATATTCAGGTGGAACTTCCTGTGCATCACTTTCTGCCTGTTGACTCCTGTCCTATTGCCTGGCACCACCAAAACCAACCTGATTCCATCACCTTGGCACCCTCCACTCAAACATTTACAGAAATTGCTAAAGTCCCCTAATCCAGACTACCTGCATTTTGGGGCTGCAGTTCAGATTATTTCTGGTCTGATTCTTCAAGATATGTACCCATAAGGAGCTGAGAATCACTAGAATACGCTCTGGGGAGTGTCTTCTAGTTTAGTTTCTACCTGAAAAGGATAGCTAAGCTGTAAGGATACCTAAGCTGTAAGGATTTCTCCATAATACAAACACAAGTGACCAGTGTCAGTAACAGATGATCAATTATTGAAGCTTGTGAACTGACCATAATGTACTGCATCCATAAGGATCTTGACCATCTGGCTCTTCTGCACTGCAATGTGTCACTAAATGGCATTACCTCCTAATGTAATTAAAGCACTGTGAAAGGAACATACTCAGCTTTTAACATTAAATCTTGTGTTTAAATTAAAAATAAAAATATACTGGCTGGTGTTATAGGTGTTCCATAGTTTAATTACATGAAAATTTAAGATTTTTCCTTCTCAGGAAGCCATCCAGCTATGCAAGCTAGTCATTATCTCTTCAAATACCAGTAGTTAAAAATTAAGATTCAGTGTTATTGTCTTTCATGCATTCAAGTTCCTGCAATGCCCCAGAAGTGATTTTGCTTTCTAAATATCTTTTTTGCAGATGTCTGATTGTTCACTCTATAGCTGTCTTTGGATTGTTTACTTGAAAATCAACAGTCCAGTGAATCTATATGTGAACTGTAGTTCTGTGCTACTGCCAGTATTAGATGGTGTTTTATAGCCAACATGTAGGAAGAAACTGGTGGTGTCCTTAGGCCACTGTAGAAGGAACTGGCTTTGCATTCCTATGATAATTTTTGATTTCAGTCAAGGTTTTACGTTTGGAGCCAGTTTCACTAGATTGCACAACAGAATGACACAATACACAAGGAAGGGATGTTTCCTCAAACAATTGCAAATTATTTATTGCAGATTCAAGAGGGATCCAAATATTTCTGAAAACCCAGTTGCTTGAATCAGAAGTTGCCTTCCAAGAAAGAGCCATTTACTGTGAATCATTTATTGATTTAGCCGCTCAGATTATAGTCAACCTCTTCGACTCATCTTTTATTAGAAGTTTGAAAATAAGAAATGTATTGCATCCTTTTGAAAGGAGATTGAAATACTGTAGGAAATGCTGTAGGAAAGCATTTGAGTACTCCAGCATTATCCCAACGTCTAACTAGTCCAAGTCACAAATTTATTGTAGTAGCAGTAGTATCCATGTTTTTCTGTATAGATTTTTAATTTTCTTAAAATGAAGGATGATAATCTCATCTCCTTCACAAATGCAGATAAAACAAAATTGTTTCTTATATTAAGAGTATATATGAACAATATCAGTCATGAGTGATAATGGTGTCAAGGAAGCTGGAGATCATTAAAACTGTGTAGAAATAAAGCTATAATTTGTCTCCCAAGCCCTTTCAGAAGTTTGGGTTTTTAAACTACCTAGACATCAAAGCCAGCTGTATTTTTCTAAATAAATTCTTGGATCTAGACCACACTGTTTTCTTGGTTTTGTGGCCCTGATCCCATGGGCACGAAAGAAAATAATACTTTTGATTTTCCCGTACTCTGTTTTGTTTCAAAAATAACCAAGAAATCCCATATATAGTAACCCCCTTCTTACTCATACACACAAATAAACAAGAAAAAACCCTACCCTGTTTAGCTAACCTGAAGTCCCTAACATAATTAATTTTGCATTTAACTGCAAAGCAACACATTCAAACTCTGAGGTTCCACAATAAATTTTCCTCTGGGTTTATAAATAAGCAATTTTATTTCTGCTTTTGGAAGGGTTCATAAGAAGGCCAAATCCATGTATTTTTTTACTCTGTGGCATTCCTTGCACAACACAGAAACAGAAACCATATTTTAAGAAATAAAGTTTGGGGGTTTTGTTTATTGTAATTTATATAAAGTCTAGAATGTATGTAGTCTAATAAAGGGAATGTGCTGAAAGTGAAAGGCAAGTTTGCTTTCTGGAAATGAATTTACAGCCATGTTTATTGAGAACATGTGTAAGATTGGAAGTTGGGGTGCATAACATACCTCCTCAGGGAAATGTGGGTTGCTTGATCATATTGTAAAAGGATGCTAGAGCAAATCTGAGCTTATGAAAGCATGTTGATTCACACATTAATAAATCTGGCACTCAAGTGGGCTAGATGATTCTGATTAAAAAAAATAAGTTGATACTTGGTGAATATAAATCTAATAAGGGAACCAATTTATAAGATTTTTCATCCAAGTTGTAAGCTGACAACTCAGGCAAGGTGTTACTATAAGACATCTAACTGGTGGTGTTGGGTTAAGAACAGATAGAGTGAGGTTCAGAGTGTGTAGCTGGGAATGTTCAACTCAGATGTTGCAATGATTAGATGAATAGCTCTTTTTCGAATATGCAAGTTTGGGCAGAAAGATATTTCACATAATTTCAGTCATCTAAAAGTTAGGGATTTATTTGAAGATGCAAGATTCCCCTTCAGGCAGGAATAACCAGACCCAGTGAGATGAGCCCCGGATGGCCCAGCATAAGGAAGGATGAGCCACCCACCCTTTGGCAGCATCTCCATCTCACTTGACTATAGAGGGAGCTAGACAACCAGAGCAGGTCAGAACCTCTCCACAACACACAGATAAAGCTGGGTAAAGAACACTCCACATATGACATCCAGAGAGAGCCAGGCACACAAGCCTGTCACAAAAAGTGTCACACAAGCCACAAACACTTCTGAATGCTGGCTGGGGGAAGGGACAGTTGGTGGACAAGCCTGTTTGAACTCCTCTTCCTGATGTTCTGGCAAATTAGGGTTTAGATGTCCCTGTCCTTTCTGAAGTCAAAGTCAAGTCAGAGCCATGTTTCAGGTCATGAGAAGTGCTGTGCTGACTAAATCTGGCTAGAGCAGGTGTTCTTGCTGCTTTTCTTGGGGAAGTAGTCCACTCTGAGAAGAGTGTATGATCCTTCATACACCTGAGTCTGCTTAGATCCTCATCTTCCTAGCTATCAGAGTGTAGAACAGGCTAAAAAGAAGGAACTTCCACAAATGCAAGAGACTTTTGCTCAAGAGAGAGAACTACATTAGCAGATACTTTGGGTTCTTTGGTTGCTTTGTTGGGGTTTTTTTTGTGTTGTTTTCAGTGTTCAAATCTTTCCCCTTCATATTTTTATCTGCTCTTTGTCTGACACAAAACTCAGGGTAAATGCAACAGAATTAAACCGTCTTGACAGTTTGGCCTGGTACTCAGGTCTCACTGTCTTTTGAATAATTGACTTCAGTGTTAAGCAGGTTCCTGAAATGGCAATGAGACACCTTATCCCTTTCTTGTTCTAAGTCCTTCTGTTCTTTCTTTTGCTTATTTCAATATGGTTAATGACTTTTATTTTTCCACTTAAATAAATATAGAACACTTCCTAATTTTCCTCCTAAAGGTGACAGTGGTGCGTGAATCTCATGTTTTGCTCACTTGCTTTCACTCCATGGCTTACACCTGGGATCAGTTGTGCTGCTCTGCAGAGCTCCAGTGAACTTGCATTTACATTTCTTTTTTTTCCAGTGTTATATCCCAATTCCACTCCATGGAAGAGGTCTGACCATAATCTTTGCCACTATTATTTTTAATTTTTAAACTACATTAATAAATGTTAAGGTTAAGAGAAACCACTATGATCTGATTTTCTACTTAACACAGGCGAAAGGATTGCAAATGTCTGGGAAATGTCTATTACCACAGAGCTTAAGACTTTAGACAAATGGGTAGATTTATATCTCCTTTTTAAAAATCTGAAAATATGTCAAACAGGTTATAGAAATGTATTTCTGAATGGAGACTTAACCCTTTGCTTCTGTGTTCATAAAAGTACAGATCATAATTGCAAACCAAGTGGGAATTCTTTATTCTTCTAAAGCAAAATAGTTAGCAACACTGACCTCAGGCTTTCTCAGACTTTGAAACCAGACACATTTTTGAAGACATTTTCTTTATTTAAGTGAAATAAAGCAGAGCTCATCTTACTTTCATTATTGTTTTCATAGCGTCTTTGATCATGTAATATAAGAAGGACAAAGGATTAGATAATACCTTGGACATCACAATATTTTATGTCTGAAGTCATACACAGAGGAACAGCATAAGAAAAATGACAGTATCCTTAACCACCTGAGCTCCTTTAAAGGACATAGACATGAAAAAGCAGTACCAAAACCTCATGGTGAAGGCATTTTTTAGTAAAGTATACTTAATGTTATTAATGATTATTCTCTACCAGATTGCCTATTGTATTTCTAGTGCTCTATTTGGGGAAATTCGTAATGATGAACAAACACGTCAGCAGCATATCTACAAGTCTGATTTCTCATGTCTGATTTACATTTCAAATGCACTGGTTTTATACTAATGTATCTTTAGATTTAGAGTTACTCTAGTAATGCAAAATGTAAAGTCAAAATAGGATTAATGTACATCTATATTTATGTCTCTCATCGCTCTGTATCATGCAGTCTGCTTGTGCATGAGAAGCAGGTGGATATAAATAGATGAGCTTTCAAAAACAACTGTTTCATTATCAAGGGGTGGATTGAACAGGCTGAACAGTAGGAATGAAATGTTTATTAAGTATATATAGAAGCCACTCATGGTGAGAACTTCGAGTTTGCCTGGAAGCAGCTTTGCTGAAATGAATCCTTGATGCTATGGAGTTTTACTACATCTCTTTTCTTCTGTTATTTTTCCAGCTTTCCATAGGCGACACATTTCCACAATCAAAATCTCATCTGCAACTTCTATTTAATTTAATTTCTTATTTTGTTGGTGACATTTCAGTATTATTATAATTCAGGCATGACCTGAATAAAATTATATTAATGGTATACAAGCACCCACCATTCTGATGTGGAGAAAGACTGAAAAATATTTAAATTATTAACTTTTCTACATCATCAGATTTTCAGTGATCACAAATTTTGAAGGAAGCATATAGGAAAGTAGGTCAAATGACTTCAGATAACTGCAGGAGAAAGTCTCTAGGGACAAAAGCCAAAGCACAAAATATTGTGGAACTAGAAAAGTCTATAAAGTATAATGAGAAAGAATGAACACACTGTAGTAAAGATGACAAAAAAAGACCTCTTTTACTACTCAATAACTAAAGGTCTCAATGGGTAATAATATAAAGAATACAGTGCTTTGGGTCATTTTTACATCATCTTTCAGTAAAATTTCCAGTGGTTTCAGTTGATTTTAGCATAATAAAAAAATTAGGGTTAAAAAAATAAGGTATAAAAGATACATGACTCTCTAGATCAATGGGAAACTCATTCTGTATTTATTACAGAAATAAGCTAAAAAATCTCAAAAATATTAATGAAGGATTGAGAACTGATGGAGAATGGATGGTGTTTCCATGGACAAAACTAAGGTTTTTTTGGTCCCTAACTTTAAACATTTAATAGTCATCTTAATTAGCTAACTGTCTATACTTATTTAGTATTTAATCCAAATATATAAAAGTTATTTAGCTCTCTGCAGTGTTTCAAAGAGGTGTCCAGTTTGTCAAGATTACTGATTGGGATACTGCAGTCAAGTGACTAAAGAGCATCCATATTATAATATGTCTCCTTAAAAAAGGAAGAAGGTGAGGAGCTGTATTATTGTAGACCATCCATTTTGTTTTCATTTACAGAAAAATACTAAGTAAAGCACTAAAAGTTTTTTGTAAGCAATTATCCTAGAAAATAACAGGAAATGTGGAAGAGTCAACACTGATTCTCAAGAATAAACAAGAATAAAAGTTTAATATTCTTTAATTTATCAACTGACAAATCATGTGGACAAAGGAGAAAAACCAGTTTACTTGTGTTTCAGCCAGAGGAAAGTTCTTAAAATGCCCTGCATGATCTTCTCAACATGAGGCTAAAAATTTCATGACTTGGATCTATGACCAGGTATAGGCAAAACCAGCTAGATCATACTGAAAGAATACCTAATGTTGACTCATTTTTGTGGACTTCTGGGGTCATGATTGGGGTCATCAACTGCTCTGTTTTCACTCATTACTAGGGTAACAGAATAAAAAGTCTGCTGATTTAAATTACAGATGATGCTCATTTAAAATATTTAATGTCACCACAATGTACCGAATTGGAATTATAGTAACGGATTGGAGTATTGCTTTGAAAATTTAAGTAGAATGCAGTTCTGTAAGGAAGAATACAAAGACCAAAGGTTAGGTGAGAAGTTGTCAACACAGATTTAGAATGAAGAACTGATTTCATTCGTACATGAAATAACCTAGGAATATAAGAGACCACAGAGGGTTTTTTTGCCTGTTATTGCTTGTGCAATAATAGGCAAGTATCAATAGACGTGTAAACAGAAGTCTGATCCACAGGTTATTGTGTTCCTTTACAAAATATTGAAGAATCTTCATCTGAAACATTGTGTTCAGTATAGAGAACTGCATTCATAGATAGGAATCATGAAAAATTCAGAGGATATGCTATGGAATGATCAGATTTCTACAAAATTGACCTGTAGTATAGAAGCAGGGAATTGCAGCTGCCATTTTTGAAGAAAGAATCCTGACACATGAAAAGCTAAAAGGGAATCAGAAATTGTAGTGAAAGAGATGAACTGAACATCAAGGAAAAGAGAATATGACTGTAAAGTGAGTAACTACTGGAACAAATTAACTGGTTTACAGGACAATTTTAGAAAAAGGCTAGGCAAATATGTCATGGAAGTCTGGGTCTTGTCTGACAGTAGGGGCTGACTTAGTTGACCTTTGAGATCTCGTCCAAGACAGGTTTCTTTAAAGCATCACCAAGCATTTTCCAGGAAGAACTCTGACCACTGGACAAAGTGAATAACAAAACTCAGAAGAAGCTAGGAGAAGAATTAAAGTCCACTTGACTCTGCTTCTTGTACAATTTGTATTCAACAGATGAACAGGGGAAAAAGTCTTTTGCCTACAAATCAAAAGCCTAACAATAGCTCTCATTTCATTGGAGAGTATGTAAGTTTTTTAAATACCAGATAGACTTGTCTGAATATAAGGAAATAGACAAAAGCTGGAAAATATGACCTAAGCACAACATTAAAAGCTGAGAAGCCAAGAAGTAAATTAAAGAAATACAAATGTGATAATGCTGGAAACTATGCATGATTTTTAAATTAACTTACTTACTTTGGTGACTGCAGTTGCAATGATTTTTAAATATTTTCATTTGCAATAAGTATGAGGAAAGTACTAAGAAATAAGCCATGCTCAGGACAATTGTCTGAGTTCATGAAATTGGAGTAGAACTAAAGACCAACAAATAAAAAATATTTTAAAATAGGGGAAGAAATAAAAGGAAAAAAATAATGAAAAATTTGCAGAGAGGAAAAAGTGTGGCCAAAAATTTCAGATTAGTTTAACTAGTCTTGATGACAATAATTTTGTGTATTGGAAAATATTACCTATGCTGGCTGAAATTGATGTAAATAGGCAACGTCTTTTTGTTAGGACCGCATATATCTCCATCAGCACCTGAATATATAACGAACTACAAGATAATGAGGACCAAATTACTTTTCTACACTTTAGACTCGGTGTTTGCCAGAAGGTGAACAATGTACTTCAACAGCACCTTGCTCCAAATAGAGAGGATTCATCCTGCCTTTCCTCTGAATCCGCACTGTCTAAACAGTACAGGAACCATACATGTGTAAACAGCAAATGTATGCAAGTTGTGAGAATTTAAGAAAGATTTTGTAAAGAAATAGTTCTGACTATGTCTGTAAGGAGTGATCTGTCTTTGCAGAATGTCTTTTTCTCTTATAAATGATTCCAGATAAATGACACCCATCACCATGTTCAACTTCTGTTTATATTTCTGTGGGTTACAGATGAATGGGGAATACTGCATAAAATTTCAGTTTGATGTAATTGTTGTCTCAGCTGGTGATATAATTACAATTTTATGAAGACATTGCATAATTACCCACCCAACATCTCTATTTTAATTACAAATAAAACTTGTTCAGATTAGAAAATTTTTAAGACAATGATAAATATCCATCAACTAGTTGAAAAAAAGTCTAATTTAAAAGAACTTGGACTCTGTCTTAACATTGAAGGGAGTGGCCCATAAGACAGACAGGCTAATACTTTTTTTCCTCTTATTTCAGATTAATTTAACAGCTTAATGCAATGTATTAAATATCTGTCAATTTAACAGCTGCATTTTGCACATGTGGCAGTAAACATTTTCCTCAGTTCCAATGGCAACCTATAGGCAAAGAGGGTGAACCAGGAAGGAGGAAAAACTAAAAGATAAACTTCTGAGAAATTAGTTTTTTTGACACTAGTGTTAGTGTTCCCTTTTTTGTTAGAATAACTGATCAGCATTAACACATTAGAAAAATGATGCTACTTCTAAAATAAATATTACCTGAAAAACTGTCCCTAGGTTTCAGTGATTAACAGCTTTGAAACAAGGCCTCAGATAGTCTATCTTCTTCTTTTGTGCTTCACTTTCATTTCTTCAGTATTTACATGGGTGTAGAGGTGACACTGAACACAGTTATACGGTGGATGTCAGGGACATAGACTATGACAACTATACTTGGAAATGACCATTCCTGTTTAAAGTGGGAGCAGAGGTTGAATTTTATCTGTCTACAGACAGTCAGACACTTAAATGCTTAGAAATGGTGTGCTTCTGTATCTTCTACTGCTGTGTTCATGTTCATACTGAAGTTCTTAGTACTGAAGTCTTAGCAATGATTAGAGCCAAGTCCTGGTCCCTTGGGAATAAACTGGAATTTTCTTTTAACTCTGCAGAAACACAAATTTCACTAACAGGACTGAAACTGCTTTTTTATATGCCAAATCAGAGGAACTTACTGGTGGGTAACTTACGACTTAGACCAATTCCCACTGAAATCAGAGGAATAACCTGTCGATTTCTATCAAAGCAGCAGCAACATATGAGAGCAAAACTCAAAGAGGATTAGTCACAACACAAAGATATTTTCCATCTATTTTTGGTATGTGTGAATTTTCTACTACAATTTTATGCTGTTGTACACTTCTAGACAAATACTAAGAAAATACATTAGTGAATTAATTCCCACACATTTAATTCAGATAAACATCTCTTGAAATTATGCTTTTGCAGTCCTTAAGAACTGAATCAATTCGAGAGTATTGTCATATTTCTGAAAGAATGATTGGGAAAAAAAACCACAAACCAAACAAAAAAAAAGTATATGTTAGCATATCTCTAAAAGAGCAAAATAATGGTTCTCAGGATGAGTCAGTGTCCAGACAACAGCAGGGCCAGAAATAAGAGGAAGAAACAAATGTAAAAGGCATCAGCACCAGATGAGTACTTGCAGTGACTCAGCCATTTGGAGACCAGAAAATAATGAGGCAGTCAAACAAATAATATTCTACAATGGTTAAAACTAAATACCCAACTGACCAAGGGCTGAATGGTCTTTCAGAGTTGAAAAGAAATTAACAGTTTCCAGTAAGCTAAGAGAGGAATATTTCTTCAGCTCAGAAACCTTTAACTGAATGCCAAATTGCCTATAGCTTGGCTCTTGTTAACCATTCATACTAATTATTTACTATGGATTTGTAACAGCTAAGGCCAATATGACAGGCACATGTTTAATTTTACAAATCAATATAGATGTTACTGTCTGAGTACATTGGAAGTCTGAAAATGAAAATATATTTATTTGAAAATAAACTTCCCTGTAACTTCCCTGTAGACAAAACTAATCTTAGAAATAGACATTCATTCTTGAGTTCATTTGAAGAAGTGCAACTCTTGCAATGGAGTGGCATCAAATGGAATTTTGTCTGTATTTAAAAAAGTGTGACTTCATTATTATGAGCTACTGGATCACAGGTCATGTTCATTACAAAAGTAACTGCACTTTAATTGTGATTTCAGACACCAGATATCAAGATTTTCCTTTTTTTTTTTCCCCTAAATAATTGTCAATAGCACCTTACTTCTGCTGTTATTTTATACTCTTGGTAAACATACTTATCCTCTATAGACACTGGAATGGGTTCAGTGCAGTCACTTTTGATCTCAGACAGTAAACAACCCTAGGATTCACTAGCAGTTGGAGGGGAAGCAATTAGAAATCTGGAGTGACACAGGCATGGGCAAGGAGCCCCTTTTAAAAAGAAATGGTCTTACTTTAAGTTCTGGGATACATTATTATAGTACCCTTGTAGGGCATAATTCTTTCATATGCTTAATTCCGCTCCTTTGGTAGCTTCTGCCAAATCCTGATCTCCCTGGAATAATTAGGAATTTTTCCCACTAAAATTATTGGACAGACTCCCATTGCCTTTGATGGGTTTTCAAACAATGTCTCAGAAAGCTCTATTTTAAATTAGTTGTCCCAAGAGACTCATACTCCTATGGCTTAGAAACTGGAAATTCTACAAAATCGCTTATTGCTAAATACTACAAATATATTACAAATTAATTTCTTATCCTGTTTCAGTTCTTTTCTTCCATTCTTCTCCAAAAAAACCCCCACCAAACAGAATTAATCAAATTGGGAAAATTAAAGAACCAGCATTCCAAAACCCAGAACATCAGTCTTTGAGGAAATTCATTCCTTAATTTATCTGAAAGGTCTATTTTGGATTTGTTTGCTAACTGATGTACTGCACACTCTCTGGGATTTCTGGAACTGGAGTTTTCCTTCTGATTATCCCACAATTATATGCAAAATCTCTCACTTGACTCAGATGTGTGTTCTGTGAAAAGATCTTCTAATATTTAGCAGTAAAGAAGTACAGATTTGCTCTTACTTATATTTCCTACTGAGTAAAGGGTCATCTTCCAACCATATTTATGATAGCTGACCTAAAAGTACTGGAGAAAAGAAAGTACATTTGCTCTTTTTTTTTTTTTGCGCCATCTCACCAACTTGACCAGCACATTTGCAAGGCTATTTTTTTAAAGGATGTGCCACCTCACTTTGATGTGTTTTTCCTGTTGCTGCTTCACTGCTTAAAAGTTTTATTTATGCCCTTTAACTTGGAAAAAAGGTCTTTATTTAAGGGTTCTAGACACAGTACTGAATTAAGGGTTGGACTGATTTGCATCACTTTCATTAAATTCTGGGAGGCATCACTTCTCAAAGGTTGTCCCGTGATTCAATCCTTTGATACACATGAGTTTCCCCTGGGAATTCACATATTCTGAAATAGTTTGGCCACAAATTGTAACCACACTAGAAGTTATTCTGAGGACACAAAAATAAATTTCCTGATATTTCTTTTCTCCAAATCAGTACAGAGAGTAAGAACTAGAAATGCACATCAGCCCTTCAGAAACTTCTTGGAGCAGTAAAACAATGTCTTATGTAATTCACCCTTTACTAAGCAAAAATATATTTGTCAATGAATTATGTTGGAAATATACACCTTCTGTCTCTGGAATTTGCTTGTCTACACAAGAGGCACTCAAAATCCCCAAGGACTCTTTGAATATTTACTGCAAAACAAAGCAAGAACCTTAATATTTGCACTAATATATTATGAGACCCTATAGAACTGATGGATTTTGTATGTTGAACTGTTTTGTGAAATTTGTTCTCAACACATGTCATTAGGACACAGAGATATCAAGACCCTCCCTGGGCATTCATGCAATTCATACTGGCAAGATCTGACCTTATTTCATGAAAGGTGCTGCTTTCACTAGAATTTTAAATGGCGACAGCAGTTCAAGCTTATAAAGCTCTTTCTGCTTTTCAGAGCATCAATAATTTTAAGCAACCAAGGATCACAGACTGGGAGCTACCTAGAGCCAGAAGTTTCATAGAGAAGGATAAATGGGCTGAAAAGCTCAGAGTTAGAGAGGTATCCTTGGGGACTTGCACTTCTGTCCTTTCCATGTGAAAGGAGTGGACACATAATTACTGTTTCTAGGAGAAACACTTGCTCAATTGTACTACTGCTGCTGCTTGCTGGTGGCCCACGTGTCCCAGTGTGGCTTTTCTGGAGATCAGAGATGATGACAGAGCAGACAGTCAACCTTTCCTACTCCAGCAGTGCTGGCCTTTCTTCTTTGGTCTTTACTCCACTGAAAAATCCTTCTAATAAACAGAAAGCTTATACAGCAAATAATCTTTTTTCTCTCACTATGAATGTCTATATCATATATTATTATCAGTCACAATATTGATGTCCTTTTGCAGGCATCTCTGAAAGGATAACAAAAGCAGTTTACAGATCCTTTCTGTCTCAAAAATATATTATCAACAAAAACACGAGCTGAAATATATTATTTATACTGGTAAATAACAGATAGAAGGAGTCTGCATAATGAATATAATCATTCTTCATTGTTTTTTGACCTATACTAAAACAAAAGTTCCAGTTTTCATGAGTCATCCTAATTAGAGCAGTAATTGAAATTAGATTTGTTTTTCCATCATAAATAGGTCATCCATTAGAATAAATCATTTTATTGTCTTGCAGAACTGTACAGGAGCCATGCAGCACACTGGGTTCTTGAAGCACTGTGTTCTGGACAATCAATAAGACAAATTTATGAACATGGTTTGTTCAGTGAAGTAATTTAATTGTATGTAATGTGATCAGAAAGGATTTAAAAAAACAAAGTCGGGAATTGGGAAATGAGTAAAGCAGATGCATAGTATCACAAAAGCAAACTAGTAACATGAAGCTACCAAAGGTTGATTCAAGCTTTCATAGACTGGTCTATCTTCCTGACTCAGGAAGGTTTTTGTGTTAAACTCTGGCAGAAGTTACCCAGTGCAGTCAGACCGATACTGACAAAGAAATTTGCACCATTGTGAGAATATTGGCACTAGTCCACCCATTGAATTGGTTCCTGCTTTTTATATTTGAAGATTTTGAGCAGGCAGAAAGTTGCTTTAGTTCAAGGGTCTGATCTTCAATGGCAGTATAAAAAGCCTTCTGAAACAAACTAAATTATCACATGGGCCTTTTCTTTTTGGAAACGTGAATAAATGAAAGAAGTCATCCATACATTTTAATTCCATGGTACTCTTTGCTGCTCTCCAGAAATATCTTTATTGTTCGTTAAAGAACAGTAACAAAATATGCATCAACAGTTCAGCAGACAGGCTCACAGGACACAGCTAACCACAAGAATGAGATGAGATTTACAGCTCAGGTCTCATTTCCCAAGAGGGTGACCTGCAAAATACTTATAGAAGCAGATTTCTGATTTATGTCTCCAGCTTTTACAGTGAAAAAGTCTGCAAGTAAAAATCAGCCCTTTGCAAAGACTGATTGTACAAGACTAAATAAATGGATTTTACACAGACAAGAGGAATAATCCTGCCTGTCTACCAGTAAGGCAAGACATGCAGTATAAACTGTGAGTTGTTTGTGCTCATTACCTCTGGTCCTGTCACTGGGCACCACAGAGAGAAGAACCTGTCTCTATCCTCTTTTCATTCTCCCATCAGATATTTATATACATTAACAAGTTTCTTCCTGAGCCTTCTCTTCTTCAGGCTAAACAGAAGTCCCAGGTCTCAACATTTCCTTATATGAGAGAGTCCTTTAATCCCCTTCACTACCCCTTTTTGGACTGTCTCCAGTATGTCCATGTCTGTCTTTTATTGAGGGACCCAGAACTGGACATAATACTCCAGAGGAGACCTCACTAGTGCTGAGGGGAAGGAACACGTCCTTCAAACTGCTAGCAATGTTTTGCATAATGCAGACCAAGACGTGCACAGCCTTTTTTGCCAGAAGAGCACATTGCTGGCTCGTGTCCAGCTTGGAGTCCACCAGGACACCCAGGCCATTTTCCACCAGGCTACTTTACAGCTGAGTGACCCCAGCATAATCTGGTACAGGGGGTTGCTCATCTCCTGGTATGGGACTTTAGTGAATTGGCCCTAATCTGTCTACTATCATCCCATCCCACCTGAGAGTATAAGAAAATTATAGCTGCTGACTTCTTGTAGCCAAATGAAGATAGGGTTGCCTAGGCCAGAGCATGCCAAACAGGCGTTGAATTTACTGCAGATTCTTAGTGCGGGGATCTCTGACACTTCTGCAGAACTTCACATGTGATTAACTTCCAACTTTTACTTGGCCTTTGAGGAATGGAACCCAAACTTATAAATGGAAGCTAACTGTGCCTTTTCTTTTAAACAAAAAGAAAATAACAGATCACAAATGGAAATCCAATAGGTATAGTGGCTCTCCAGAATGTATTAATGTACTGTTTACAGCTGCCTGCTTTCAAATGTTTCCAAGATTCCTTAATTAAAAAGGTGTAGAGTCTCTGGCACTGAAGCTTACATCTTACTACCCAGAGCTGCCTTTGTTTAAACCTTGGGAAAGATTTTTGCAGATATTTGTTTGTGTTAAGGCTAGTCTCTAACCTTGTCTCTGGCTTCATCTTTGGCTCCTGACTGAACAGCATTTGTCTTTTGCCATATTGGAAGCTGTTGATAGACCTTGTTACCAGCCCCTGTGGGGCTGTGCACTATTGGGAAAGGCACCCTGTCTCCCTGGAGTATCTACCTGCCTCCACAGTGTGAATTCTGTTATTTAGAAAGAGCAATTGATCATATGCATAATGGATGACCTAGTATACATAAGTAAAAGACGTAATTCATAGAAAAAGTATCTTGTCAATTTCATATTTTTAATTTAAACAAGATTATGGACTAAATAATTTGATATTTCCTAAAGTTTTCTATTATTTCCTGTGTTTTTAGGGTTAAATATGTTTCATGGGTATATAGAGAACAGAAGTGGTTAACAGGTCTAGGGAGAGAAGTCTTTTCCTTTCCCCTAGGAATGCTCACTCCAGGTTTTTTTTTGTTCCTAAGTTGTGCAAGTGATAAAGATGCATGCAAGTTAAAACAAATTATTTTAAAATTATTCAGATGGATTAATATCAAGATCATGTGAAAATACTTATTTGCCTAATTTTTTTAATAAATTCTGAAATAGTTTCTTAGAATAATTTTGAAAACATTTCATGACAAGCTGAGATATACTGAAAAGTGCTTCAAACTTCATGAAATAAAATTTAATGTAAAAATAATGAATAGAAATATTTAAAGCGAATAAAAATTTCTAGAAAGTTTTGCAGCATGTTATTTCAATCACTGAGAAAACTGCAGAAATGTAACATAACAGATGGTATTGAATTTAGTCCTAATGCAAAAAAAAAAAAAAAAAAAAAAAAACCAAACTGCTGGAACATTTTTAAAATATCTATATAGTCTTTCTTTTAAGTGGGCATAGTTTAATAACTTTTTAGTTAGGCTCACATTAAAAATGTAAAAACAAATCCACATTTTAGGATATGAATGAAAGCAAACAAAATACCAGGCAACTGCTGAAAAAATGGACAAAATGGTTATTTTTAAAAATTTGACATGGCTTTATAAATTCACTATGAATTACAAAAGTCCTGTGAACTTCATGTCTTTTTCTAATTACTCTACTATTGTCTGATCATTCATTGCATTTTATAAAGTTAAGAGATATAAAGATGTGTAAATAAGAGCATAGGAGAAAGGATTTAAACTTTTTCTGAGGAAAAGTTTACAATAGGAAATTCATAAAGACATTCCCTTTGTTTGCAAAGGAATTTGAATACAAGGAAGTCTAGCTTATTTGATGATTTAGGTTCCTATTAAAGAAGGGCAATGATAAGTATTCTGCAGTGAATCACAAAATCAACCAAGTTGGAAAAGACCTCAGAAATCATTGAGTCCAGCCTTTGCATTCATGGTTTCAATATTTTGTGTTTTAAATACTTGTTAACAACATTGTCTTGCTGACTGTGTGTGAAATGGTCCAATTCTTCCCACTATGTGCATTCATGATGTGATCTTTGAAGAATTTGTTGATTGCTCAGTAAGGGAAAAAGACAAATTTGCTGATGTTCAGCTTGATAAGACAGGTCTTTCTGAAGAATCATTTCACCAAATCCAGTTATGTATTAAAACAAAGGACCAATTTAAATTTAAATTTCCAAGAACAGTTTTCTTTAAGCACTCAGATGGATTTAAAATACTTTAGTTCTTTAAGTAGGGCAATAAAACATATGTATGGACTAGAAGAAACAGAAGTTTAACAAAAAAACACAAAACAATCCTCCTCCCCCACCCCAAAAAAAAAAAAAAAACAAACCACCAAACAAAAAGAAAAAACAAAACAAATAAAAACACCAACAAACTAAAATTGTGTAATAATATAATGTAGGTCAAATGGACAAACTTTTGCTTAGTTTAATAAGGCAGAAGTTTTTAAATGGGAATTTAGGTGACCATTTAAGAAGGAATTGCTGTTCAAGCAAAAATGTTGAAAACTGAGTCCTGCAGATTGTGTCTTAGTTCTCAGTTATCATTCTTACTGCATTTTAGATTATTTGAGCAGCTTAATATTCAGAATAGACAGTTATTTTCATATTCTGCATTGATTTAAATTTTAAAAGAAAAAAAAAGAGAGAGAAAATTGCATGCTATTTCAAATGTTGGATAGCCTGTGACAAATATGATGCATTTTCAAATATTTATTTTAAAGGAGTTATGAATAACTGAGAAATCATTTTGCTTGAAAAAAATGTCAGTTTATCTTTCACTTTATTTGAACTTTTGTATGAGTTTCAGAATTGTGTCTAAGAGCTTAATTTTCAATATATTGGTTTTTAATATTTTAATGAATTGCTCAGTACCACAAAAAAAACCATATGCAATCACATAAAAAAAAAATCCTTCTTCTTTTTCTTAGGACAAGATAAAAGAATACTTATTAAAAGAAAAAAAAAACCTAAATAAAAAACCCCACATATTTAGCCTCTCATTCTAAATCACATTCCAGCTTGGTTTTAAAAGCACTACAGGCATCCTTAAAAATGTGCATAATTGTTCACATTCAGTAATGAAATTAAGCTGTTAATTAAAATGCAGAATAAAAATCATGTGACTTTTAATACTAGATATAAGTAAAAAAAGGTACTTTAAAAGTCTCTTGTAAATATTTACTATGACCTTAATGCTGTACAAAGTATCAACAATATATGACTTCATGAAATAAATCACTTAAAATGAGAAGTGTATTCTCATTCTCTAACATGCATGTAGAATGTTAAAGCTAATCGAATTTCTGCTTGGTGAAATAAGTCTGAAGTGTTGAAGTGCTGTGGTATATATTAGATATTTAAATTAGCACATTTCTATTAAAATTACAGAAAGAAAAGCTATTGGCTCATTTAAGGTTTTATGACAAATTCAGACATTAGCTGGGCTTGCCAATGTTTTGTATAATTTTCACTGGGCACAGGAGGAGAATCAAATTTCTTTCATCTATGTTGAACAGTTTCCACCAAAACAAGGTTGAAAAAGACTGAGCCAACTGTGTTGTCTGCCCTTGCCTTGACACAAGCCAATCGTCAGCCATTTGCTAGCAAAACAAATGGCAATTTAATCAGAGAACAAGTTAAATTTTTATGTATGTGAAATAATGGCCCTTGTGTACAGTGAAACAATAAATTTGCTGGCCAGTTATGAATGCAGACCAGCAAAGAGCCTTCTGGATCAACCAATCTGGGATTGTGCTGAAAAAGGAAACCACAGCTTTAAAACTCACAATACTCTCTTTAAATCTGATTTATCAAGAATGTCTTGGTATATCTCTGCACTGACTTCAGAAGTTTATAATTGAAAATGCTTTCTAGTCTCATTGTTGTCACATTGTTATTATAATAAATTATTCAATGTTAGCTTGTATATTAAAAAAATATGCTGTGTATGATTTTAAGGAAAAAAACCACAATTGAGACTCAAACTGTGGGCAACTTTGTTGCTTATGTTTGTCCTTTTAAGAAATTCTCTGTAGTAAATTCTTTATGGTTAATGGTCAATACATGGATGGATTGATATCATAACAGCTTTGAAAGACAGGCTTTTTTATTTTGTTGTTGGAATGTAGATTTACAGGAGTAATTTTTGAAATTGTAACGGTAACGCTATAGAATAGAGTTTGACATTCTCTTAGAACTGAAAAATGTAAAGGTTGCAAGGTGAAACTCATAGAATGTAGTTAAACATTTTGATTTTTTCATTTTGAAAGAAGTGTGCCAAGTACTTGTGACATATAGGACTAGAGTATATTAAATATTAATTTCCACACTGGATTAAATATTCATAGATCTCATATGTGACAGGCATGGCTTCGTGTCAGTCTTGAAAGGGGAAGTCTCTTTTCCTATTTTTTTTTTTTTGACATCTCTAGTCAAGACTTAGCTACATTTGTCTTTGAATCATCTCCAAAGTTGCTAATTATTATATCATAAACACTCGTTTTTATTTTATCTTGCCAAAGTGGTAAGAGATATTCATCAATCTCATAAAATATTAACAGCTGGTCTTCCTTTTGCAGTAATGGATTTATTGAGAGGTTTTAAGGTTCTGCAAAAGAAGAAAATATTTCTGAGGGGGAGGGAAGAAAAAGGAAATCTAAACCCAACTAGAAGGGGTAGGAAGATTATGAGTATTCCAGACTGGATTTCGACTTGTAGAAGTCCTGTATTGTATAATGGCCAGCAAAACGCCCCAGACTTGTTTCTGTTTAGTCCCTGAGGAAATAAGAGATTGACCATTCCATGTGAAATCTAAGATCATTGTTACTACTATTTCTACTGCCTTTTATGAGTAGTCATTAAAAAGAATAACTTTGAAACGAGATAGGTAATTTCCAAAAACTTCTTTTAAATAAAGGTGGCACTTGCCCTGACAAAGTAGCAAGGTCTCCATGGTAAAAATACTTGTAGCAGGCTACTGAGTTAATATATGGAAAATTTGTTAAAATCAAAGGAGACAATTAGTCACTAAAACCATTACTGTAGATATATGTAAAACATAGTTTTAAATGGATTTCTTAGCTCTTCTGAGTATTTTGTGGACAAGAGCTAGAGTTAAAAATGCTACTGCCCTCAGGAAAAAGCAGACAGAAAATTACTGGTATGTTAACTGTGAACTGCGAATGTTGCTTCTTTTTTATATTTTGCTTTAGTTTTAAATGTAAGAAGACTTTTCATGTCCATGAGCAAATAATTCCTCCTCAGGTTTTCTGACAGAATTTACAATTCCTTTAGGCAGCAATTTTTTTTTTGTAGTTTTTCATTTACCTTTAAAGAATTTATTTACTTCTTAAACAGAAATATCTATAATAGTTATGGTTATCTACAATGATAAAAAAGGATTTAAAGACGTTTTTTTCAAATTACTGCATTTTTAACTCTGAGAGTTACCACAATTCCATTAACTACATTAAGAATCCCATTACTCTATAATGCCATTACTACATTAGGACCTATTCTTAGAGTTTCAGAACTGATCTGGTCAAATCAGCAATGAAAAAAAAAGTTGTTATAGACCACAGCCATTTGTTTCAAAGGTTCCACCTGTTAAATTATATTCATGGGTAAACTATTTCACGGGTAAGGTTCATTTCATTAAAGCATCTAAACTGTTCTTGGTGTTCTTGGTTCAGACCAGTTGGCTGATCCTCTCATAGATACTGGGGGAACTTCCAGGGAGTGATGTAAGGACCTCACGCTGGTGACTCATTATCATGCTATGCCACATCCAAGGGAAAAACTTCCCTCCCAAGTTGTGTGAATCATCTTGGAAATGCCTATCTCCATGGACTACATAACAAAGCTAGAGGCCTATCCCACTTCAGGCACATTTTTAGGTGCCTGAAGTTAGGTTAGATGGCAGCTGGTGTCAGATGAGTATCAGAAGACAAGCCCAAACCACATCATTACCTTTCATTTTCAAGTTGTTATTTAAGTGCAAGACATTACCATTCTGTCCAGCTGAATAGGAAATCAGAAATGTTAGGTGAGGCAGGCTACTCCCATCAGGTTGTGTTTCCATATTCATGATACTAAAAGAAGACTTTATGTAATGTGATTATTTGCATAATCTTGGTTATTCCACATTCTTCCATGAAGGACATCACTTCTTCTGACCAAGTGTATGTGAGCTTCTTTTGTTTTTTGAAAGTTAGAACTTAAGAGCAGGCTGCAACAAGGGTGGTAACACATACCTCTTGAAATGCACATATTTCACAAAAAAAAAGCTTCAAAAGTTCATCAGAGCCACAGAACTCCTACTGAATGATCTGAAACCCCATGTGTGAGGGGGAGACTGATACATCTCTTGTCACTCCCGAGTGTCCTGGGGAACCACTGACATTTCTTGCCTATGGAGTTCCCTCTTACCTTTGCTCTCTGAAATTAAGGTTCATGTCTTCTGGTTTGACCTTATGAAAATTCTGCAATATGTGCTTGTAAACTGGACTGAAGGTTACAACTAATATAAATTTGTGATGCCAAGTAATAGTTATTTGACTAGGTTCAGAGCTAATTTTAGGAGCTGCTAAAAACTGGAAATAAAACCACAAATATTTTTTACAGTTTTTGATCATGGAATATTTTTTTCTGTGCTTTCTCCTTAAAAGGCACAAATTATAACATAGAAAAAATGTAGAGAGACTTGAATGTTCACCCTCTAAAAATGTGTTCTTAAATTTTTAGACAAGAATTAGGAAACAGCCCATGTGGTATCTGGTGAATTTTCTTACATAGGGGTAAGAAAATATGACATGCTAATTTTATCTTAAAAGCAGATTCTAGGTCTTTTAGTAAGGATTTGGTTAATACTGATTCTGTAGTTAGATTTTCCTGTTCAGCTGCAATTTAGTATTTATTACAGACAGACAAATTTCAGGAAGAAACATGTTTGGGGAAGAGTAGAGTTCTTCCATTTTTCCATTTTTGGCATTTCCACAACTGTGTTTTATTGACCACATGCCATACGGCCACACCAGCTTTGCTGCTGCAGCAGTTTGTCACTTGAAGCAAGGCCTGATGCCATAAAAAAAAAAAAAAAAAAATTTGAGAGAGGAACCAGAAGAATGCTATGCTGGCATATCAGTTAATTGGATTCTAATATGCAACAATACAACATCTGTTCATCTTATATTTTATTTACTATTTTCTGGACTTGTATTTCGGTAATAGATAGATGTACATTTAAAACAGGTACATCTGTAGTTCAGGGCACAATGACTCTGTAGAACTCTCATTCCTGAACTTTTCTGAAAATAAGCACCGTTTAAAAAGTTCCATCACACACTTTTTGGCCTTATCATGCAGCCATCAAACAACATGAAGTTCTATGTTCCCCAGATTTGAGTGGCAGAAGGATGCTCTCATGAACAATACCGGAGCAAACATTCATGGTGGGACTCAGCTTATGAACACATAAGAAGGAAACAGCTTTTCTGCATCAGCTCTTAGAAGGAACGTACAGAAACATTCTACTTATATGTCTTGCTAATAACCATTTAATTTAGAGATTTCAAGTGATGCAACATGCAGTTTGTGTTGACCATTATCACTGTCTCTGTATACTCCCAGTTTCACAGTCCAGTATTTAAACTGTTCAGAAAAAAAAACAAAACTGGGAAACCATAATCTTGCCAGTTCTTCAGGGAACTGTGATGTTCATATAATGGGAGTAGAATACCCACTTTCTCTAATGACAACAACAACAAGGTTGAGTTTGTATATAAGATTTCTGGAACAGCTTCTTATGGTTGCAAATAAATTGTGTTGTTTATAGCTGAGAGCGTAAAACAGATCAAAGCTATAGTTCACTGTGAAAGGCACCAAAGAAAAAAAAATCAAATCCTGATATAGTATATTGGAATTCCTATTTTTATCTTTTATATTGTGAATTCTTTTTTTAAAGGTTTAGCCTCTTTGAATGTGATCAGGGAATTGGAACTACAGAAAGGTATCTCATGTTTTGTGCCTGTCTGTCCAAGACTCCAAGACTCTGAAGTGGGATGCTCTCAAAGGATCTTCTAAGTTATATGTAATTGTAATGTGGAGAAATTAGCAGAGTGTGTACTGATTATTCTTCTTTGATGTTCCTGTCTACCACAATAATATCATCCCAAACAACATGAATTTAGGCAGGGACAAATGCTTTCCTCTGGAGACAAATGAGATGGCCTTAATTGAATAGTGCTGAACAAACATAGTGACATTTTACCCTTTGCTATACTTTATATCTCTGAGTTTTTAAAGCTTTCATAACATTTTTCACTCTCTTTCTACAACACTATCAAAAAGACTGAATCAACTTTATCATGTATGTATCTTTCCTTCTTCTTTATCTTTTTGAAGTAAAGAAACGGTGTGACCCATTTTCCTAGTCTTCAGATCTGTCTCTGGCTCTTGAAGTGAATAAAAATTGAGTGAACTTGTGAAAATGCTACTAATGCTTTGCCAGTTTCATTCCCCACTTCCTTCAGCATTCCTGGTGTGTGTAATCTGGCCAAAGAACCTTTTCAGTTTTAAAAGACTATAACCTTTTAACAACCATTTTCTGCTCTACTTTGCATGCTTCCTAATTTTTCATCTGCTTTCGTGGATGCTTGATTTGGATGCAATTTAATCTTTTTCATGTGTAAAGGCAGACGTAGAATAACATTTCATCTGCCTCTTTCTCTTATAAGCCGCTACTATCTTTCATTTGCTCTCAGAATTTCTCAAAAGCATGTATGCAGTGGATAAAAGACATTTAACTCTATCTGCTCTGATTAAAAATTCACATGACCTAAGCTATTCAGTACTTTGTTAATAACATCAACCACTCCTTTAGGTTGATGTACCATAACATTAAAAATAGAAGTGGGAGTGATGAAACTCTGAGCTTTGTAAAACATTTAGAATTTAGAGTTTAATTTTTAATCTTTAAAAAGCACCACTTTTTAAAGAATGATGAAATTTTAGAATCATACTTTTCCTCCCATTTTATAGGCAATCTCTGTCATCCAATGAAGACAAAATAAAATTGTAATAAAACATTAAGGAGGAACAAAAAATTAAGGAGGAACACATTTTAAAAATTGGGAGACCTCCTTGTCTGACATCATATGATGCCTCCATGATGTTTTCAAATAGATTTTCTTGTAAGATTTGGAAACTTTCAAGTTATATACAAACCATATAACTAATAGATATACAGATCAGGAAAATGATACAAGCACAAAAGCCACAAAGAAAAACACTTAGATCCTTTCATAATGAATATATTTTACCTTCACTGTCACTATGAAACTGGGAATGCTCAAATAGCAAGTAATTCATACTGAAACAGCTCAAAGGGTGGTGAACAGGAAGTTTCTTAAAATGCAGTGCCTCTTGATCTTGCTCCTGCTTTCCTAGGTGACCAGTAGGTAACTTGACTATCAGGCAATTCCAGATTTTTCAGCTTTTGCTGTGACCAGAAATTCCTTTCAAGATCTGAAAAACTTAAAATAAATAAACTAAATTCTATTTAGTTCCTAAACAAAATAAAAATAAAATGAAAAAAAAATGTAAAAAAAGTTTTATTTTAATGTATCAGTACTTCCCCGGTGAGAACAGTTTTTCTAAATATTCCTGGTAGCAAATTCTGAGATCAGGATTTGGTTTGTCATGGCTTCCACTTCCAATCTTTAACTTCTATGCAGTATGTTGGCAAAAGACAGGCAATAGTAAAATCCCACAAGGTCAGAAGCAGTGTGATTAGGGTGTAACAATTAATCCTGTGTTTTGGAAGTCAGTGGGTATGTTACTATAGATAATGAAGGGAGCAGGAACAAACACAGAAAAAGAGCTAAAAGAAATCTACTATTTTGTCTGACAAAATAGTCAGTCTTCTGTATGTTACGTTCTGGGTCACCTGGACGATATTGAGAACTCCCATCTACTGTCACTAAAGAGAATTGTCAAGATAGACTGACTCATTTACCAGTAGCATGATCTCAAATGATTTGAAAAGACTATTACCAAATAAATGGGTATTAATATGAAGAACAGTCAGTCTGTATAAGTTGGTTAGTACAAGTACATCACTGGAAGAAAGAGAGTCACTTGGACAAACAAGGAATGAAACCTTAAAATGTCTTGGAAGGGATTTAAATCTATCTACTTGCAAAAGCATTAGTCCAGCACTTTGTTTTGTAAGAGAAGAATGTGCAGTGTGTTTTTGCAGTCTCCTATGAAGATGCACAAGAATGATTCAAGGGCAAACATTTTGCTCCATTGCTGGTCTCTGGAAGTTTCAAAACCTAATATATCATAACTTTAAAGGTATCCTTTAATGTCATCCCATAAAAATCATCTGTATTGAATCAGCATTTCACTGTTTAAGCTGATGGATAACATAGAGTTAAACCATGACAGAAGGGAAAGGACATGATGTCCTATCACTCCCACACTTTTGCTACACACACAGAATGAAAACGTAACATGAAAATTCAAGCAAGATGTGTAGTAAATCTATTGTTTATATGTTTCATACTCCCACACTGAAAGTCAGCTCATTATAATTTTCTTTCTTTCTTATTATGTTGCAAGTAAGTCCTTTTTTCATACCACTATTGTTGACTGGCCTTTTCTCTTGTTGAAGTGAGGAAACAGGGAGCAAAACAGCAGTTCCTGTACTCAAGTGGCTATCCAACTGCTATTCTTCAGCACACCAAAGCTTCGGAGAGAAAATATGCCCTTTCTACCAGTATATTTTGCTGAAAGATATTAATAGCTTGTCTCTTCCTGCCAACCCATGTTTTTTCCTTTTATTTTTGCCAGTTTCATCTGTTACAGAGCTTTTGAACATAATCACTCGAAAGGTCTGTCTTGAGTGGAAATGGTTCCCTACAGCACTCTTATTTTAAATATTTGTTGCACATTTCTGTGCTTTTTTGCTTTATTTTGCTTTTGATCAATGTAATGAATTGATTCATAGTACTGAGACTCCTTTTCTGAGGAGCCTATTGTGGGTATTTCAAGATATAGATAGCTGTGCTAGCTGGAACTGAAATCATTCCAAACTAGCTTGAATACCTGAAACAGAGCGTCTGCATTAGCCCTGTCTTCTATCTGGAGTGATTGGTGTCACTAAAGAATGACTCTGTTGTGCAACTTCCAGAGGTCCTGCAAAATTTTTGCAAGCTTTAGCCATCCTGTCATAATGTCACCCTAATGCTGCTCCACTTAGGGTTTCAAAGAGGCTGCAAAATAATAAATTTTATTGGAAAAGCAGTTGGTGGTCACTGTCTCTATATTCAGTAATTCCCTGTCATCACATACTTTCCCCCTCCCCCCCCCCAAGTAATTTCTGGCCTCTGAGAGCCCTTTTCAGTTAGGATATCTGACCCTTTCAACCTGCTGAGTTCATGTCCACTCATGGACTGCTTGTCTTGCAGCAGCTGCCAAGGTCTGCACTGCAGTTTGTGCAGGACAGGAGACATGATTAATGGGCACTTGGTGAGTAACAGACACTGGGGTAAAAAGAGAATGAAACAAGATCATAACAAACAGGAAGGGTCAAGGGCACACCTGCCCTGTTAGCAGTTGTCAAATAAAAACTCTTTGATTAGGCCATGCATCATGATTTCCTTGAATTCCTAACTATTGAGTGACATAACACTGGAGCCAATGGCTCTCCTTTAGAATTAAAAAGATAAATCAGTTTTTCTTCTAAAACGTATCTACCAAACACCATTAAAAGTACATATTGTCAATCAGATCAGAAAAGAACCTTGTAAAGGTCTGTTGGTAATTACATAGTGGTCAATATTTTATCATTTATTATTTAAAAAGCAACTTCTCCATTAACAGAACATGTCAAGGTACTAGTAAATCACTCGTTTGGTCTATAGAATTGCCTTTGCAAAAATAAAACAAAACTATGTTTCATTGCCTCTTGGCTTGAACACTGGTTCATTAGTGCTTCACTACTTCCAATAAAAAGAACATTGAAAGACATTAGCTCTGAAATTAAAACATACGAACCCAACAAAATGCTGCAGAGGAAACAACGTACAGTAGGTCATATTGCTGGTCGGTGAGCATTCCAGAGAGGAATAGCATTCAGAACAAATCACTCCTTTTGAAGAGTTGTAGTTTTACTTCCCTCAGCCACAGCCTTTTCTTATTTTTAAGAAATATGAACACATCAGTTTTTCTGATTAAAACGGAGTAGTCAACTGTTCAAATTATTATTTTGTTAAATGTACATTAAAAACTGTGCTTCACTAAACAGATACGATGATTGGACAGCCTCTGAAATTTATTGTATTTGAGCACATATTTCTATAATTCAGTAGGATGTATAACTAAAAGGCTTATGAAAAAGTCAAATTACGATAGTATTACTTAAACATGATAGTATTTCAAGATCCAGCTCATTTGTTGCACAGATAATTTACTGTAAACTCTGGATATATATTAATCATTGCCCAGGCACCTTTACTTTTGTCCTACCTCATGAATGAAGCAGAGGTTCTGTTGAAAAGAGCTAGCCCTACTGTGGCATTTGATGAGGCACATTTCTCACAACTGTGGGCTGATTCTGAGTGTAATCTTTCCAATCTAATATCCATAGCAGCTGGCAACAATGACAGTTTCTGCTCCATGAAGAGGCCGAAAACTTATTCTGCTGTTGTCAAGGACAGGTTAGCTTGATTTGGCCATCCAGAAGGACCTCAACATAAAGCACTTTACACAGAAGACAGAAGTTTCTTTTAAGCAGATCACTTGAAGTAGTTAAGGATTTTGATTGGCGTTAGCTTTTACTTTGTACAAAACACGTGTCCTATAAAATAAACTTTTATCCACTAGGTTAGAAAGTGATTGGGAGATGAAGAAAACAATACTGTTTTCTAAACTCATGCTGAGATAGATCAGCAAAACTGGAAAACTACATGGTCACTGAGAACATAATAGATGATTTGTCACAAAACCTTAGAGACTTTTGCCATGTGAGAGGTTCAAGGTTAGTTTATCTGTCCAGTCTTTCCCAGGAATGCAGTTTCAATAAGCATCTGGGAGGGCAGATAGAAGAGCAAAATGAAGCTGGCTGGGTTGCTGCATAACATTACACATGTTCTGGTCTGATTGTGCATTAACATCAGCTCTCAAAGAGGGTGTTTGTTTGATCTGCCAGCTGGAGGTGAATTGCAGCAGTTGACAGCAAGGGTTCATCGGGAAGTTAAAAACTGGGAGAAGTGAGGAGAAGCTTAAACAAAAAAAAAAGCAAAAAAAAAAAGCAAAAAAAATATTTAAATGAGGGAACTTGATAGCTTTATATCTGAGCATGTACACTTCTGCAGTACTTTCTGTCTGCAATGAGAACTAATACAACAATGCACCAAGGTATGCCTATTGCCCAAAATACCATTCATGAAGTTACAGTAGAATTTCGTATGTGGGCAGACTGAAGCTGTTCATACTGGAATTCAGCCAAACCACTTAGAATTAAAATACTTACTCCTCTGTAATAGACACCAGCCAGAGTTTTAGTATTAATTTTCATGTGAAGAACAGCTTCTACAACAAAGTGCACCCAAAGATCTGAGTAAGGGACCACTACTCAATTCAGGCAGACATGGACAAGGACCACTAGCCTGGTGCAAACACTGCTTTCTGTATTCCCTGTGTTTTCCTGGGTGGACTTCCAGAAACTGATCACGTCCAACCTTTCTGAAACAGTCTGGACAGGAAAAACACAGGACAACATAGTTAATTTACCAAGGACAACTTATGCAACTCTGTATGCATCTGCATGGATGATACATGCCTTAAAAAGTCCTGTCATAGTCCTGTGAAAAATATAAGGAACTAACCTTCTATGTGATATTTGGATGATATTATCTCTTCCTTTTGGAAGATATTTCAAAAATAGTGCCTGGGAACTTTAGCATGTGTGTTTTGGCTTGGAATCAATGAACTCAGTGGAGACATACTGAATTATGAACTGGGGTTGTGGGCTGAAACTGTGGCTCTACTGCAGTAACTAACAAATAGTCTACTTATTTTAATAAGGCAAGAATTTCATCACTGGATGTCATGATAAATCTAATAATAGGTACTACATTTTTCCCATGTGAAAATACAAATTACTACATTGGTTATCACCCCATTCTTATGTCTAAAGATTTACAGTGTCATCGAAAAAACACATGACTAATCACGTTATTATATTGCTTAAATGGAATCTGTGAGATATGAAAGCAAATGAGAGAGAATAAACTCTTCATTTTTAGGACTATATTTTGGTTTGGTATACTGTGTTATTGAATCATATTTCACTACTAGTATTGTTGTTATTGTAGCTACCCACATGGCAATTATTTTATTGAATGTCTTCATTAGAATGTCATAATTTCAATGATAATTTTAATACATCTGAATACCTTTATTTGTTTCCTCTAATTCTTAAAATGACTATTGAATATAGGAATTAATCACAGAAATTTTTTTTGGAGAAATAAAGTGCCTTGTTTTTCAGCAAGTGATCCTGGCTGTGACAAGCTAGAAGTTAAATTAGAATTTAAATTAGCATATGCAATCTTAATTTTATTATTAAGCAATGGCTGAAATATATCTTATGTCATAACATAACTATATGTTTACAGATTTGTCTGATGGAAACACTAAAGACACATCTTGAGCCGAATTTACAAAATGCAGCAGTCACCATTGCACTGAAAAGGAAATGAGTATGAAAATACTTCACTATAATATTTTGCCACAACATTCTTCCATACATCATCTGAAATCCAGGTCAAAATTTCTGGTGACTTCAACAGTGGATGAGAATGACCCTCTGGGCTTCAGATGAAGTCTTGCAGTTTCAAATCATGCAAGGTAGTTCTTGATGTGAATTCACATTTCTGCATCTAATTTTGACTTAAGAAAATTAGAATTATCAATTTATCTTAGAAGCTCATGAAAAAAGTTATTTCATTAAAAAAATAAGAAAGATTAAATCTTTCAATAAAGCTTAATTTTCATGTATTAGTGAAAGGAAATAGATAATAAAAGCAGACCTCAGCAGAGCCAGAAGAGTGTATAGTTTATGCTAGATTATTTTTTTTAATAATATTACAGAAGTTATATATTATTTTGAACACACAGTAAACTAAAGTTTTAATGAAGACTTAAATGGATTTTTACATTTGGATATTTTATCACACAACATTAAACAGCATTTTATAAAATTATCTTTATAGAACTAAACAATGATCTCAGAGGCACTTCATTGAGACAGTTCTTTGAGAAAAAAATACAATAAAATATTAAAAATTAATGACAACCATACAGAAGAGAAATATTACCATTTTTACCTAATAACACTTTTTACTGAAATAGAGAAATAAAAAAAAAATAGAAAAATTAAAGGTGAAATGGACATCTATAAGATAACTGATAGTTATTCACATCTGCAATGAAGAGTTTTTGGAGGTTTTGCCATTACAGCAGGTATGACAGGTGAGAGCACATGCCAAACAGTTCCAAATAAAATGTCCTACATACATGTTATAATAAGGATAATTTAAAAGGTATTATGAGAAGAAAAGTAGAAAACACAGAACATTTGTAACTGCGTCTCTCAATGCCAAATTAAATACCACACCCAGAAACAACAGAATAAGAATATAATAGCAATATCTAAATATTTTTCAAAATAAGATTAAGTAACAAAAACTATGGAGAAAATTATGGAGAATCTAAGAAAAAATATGCAGGATAACACGATACTTCAGACAACTTCTGCTGATTTGCATGATGAAAACTGTTGTTTACATGCTGTTACATTTCTCTTTTCTGTCTTTTTCTGACTCATAAAAAGGTCACATTTCAAACCAACAGTCCCTCAGAGCCATGAGATGCTAATCCCTAAAAAAAAATATTTCTCATCTCTCTTTAAGTGAAAATGTGATATAAACTATGATGAAGACACATGAATTCTTATTTATGAGGTTTGCCATCAGATGGTAAGCAATAAGCTGAATGAACCCATAGACTACTCAAACATGGGTTATCTTAGAAGAGAAAAACATATTTGCTGTTGATCTGTAGGTAACATTTCACTGAGTTAGTTAAGCTCACAATTTCATTCAACTAAGTAAGTTCCAAATAAAAAAAATTTGAAATGAAACAAAGAATAGATGAGGCATTCAGGAAAAGAAAAACACATTTCAGTTGTGTTGTCAAACACAAAAAAATCTGTAGTATTGTGAAAAATAATAGTGAGTATTTCAGGATCACTATTTGTACAAATCACATACCACAAGCCTCAGTTCAGCCATTCACATCATAACATTAGTGTAAAAAAAAATAAATCTTGAAGTAATGGGAAGTATATTTTGTTGATGACAAAATGCGATAACTTTTCATGTCAGAGTTAGTTCATATATTGCCAAAACGATTTAAATGTTTCAATAAGTTTTTCTTTAATGAAAAAGATTATTTTTGGCTACTCACAAAGGATTTTTTATTTCTGGTTGAATTAATTAGTAAATCAAGTAGAGCCAGCACCACTTGGTGAAAATATCCAGATAGGTGTTCATCATCCTGTTTATCTCAAGCAGGCAAAAGTTCTGGCACTGAAAGACTCAGATTCAGCTGCAACTCTGGCTAAAAATATGTGGACTTACATCTCTTTCAGCACAGCAGGAAAACTGTTATCCTTGCTGTGGGAAGTGTTCCATTCTCTATAAAATATTTAAATTTTACTTAAGACATAGAGTAAATAACTCATTAGAGTGCTTAGAACACTAACTGGAGAAGAGGAACATCATAAATGTCCTCCTATTGGCAGAACCAGGAAATTCAAGCTGTGCTGTCAATCTTCTCAATTGAATATTTGAATTATCAGATCATTGGTCACTTTTTGATATGGCTCCTTCTCCTCTATCTGTTGGAAATTTTGCATTGGAAATATTCTTTCCAGTTGTTGAGTTATGCATAGGCTTTTGCATTAGGAAGTGATATGTGGAGGGCAACAATTGAATATCTAATTGCTCATACAAAATAAAGAGCACTGAATGGAAATGCTCAGACCAATATTTATACTGTCCTTGTCTGTTAATGTCTTTTCTAAGAGTTTAAGGTTGTGTATGCATATGTGTCTGCCAGGAGGAGGAACTGAGCATTACACCTCCCCTAAATTAAGTTTTTACCTAGAAAGCTTCTTCATAGGAGAATTTCTGTCTCATTTTGTCGATATTTCTCTGTATTAATCCTTTGTTTTCTTTGTGCCTTTCTTCACATTTTCTGAAATTAAATGCTTCAACAGTTGCTCGAAGCCTTTTTATTCTAATTCTTCAGCATTAGACTTCTAGTAAAGCCTTGACACAAGCTTTCACCCTCCTCTCATTACGTAGAGAAATAGACACATAAGAAACCATGAAAAAAATAAGAATGTTTCCATATATAGTTACAGATTTATGAATATGATATAGGTAAGCATGCACACAGAAAATGCATTTGCTTATGTATCCACTACCAGTGATTTCTACCACAGAAATAGCAGTGTCATTACCATCAATTATAATAGACATGCTACAATGATTAAAGATATATGTCTGAACAAGATCAATCCACATGATAGAGAAGGCAAAAAGTAAATATTGTAGTTCTTCTAAGTGGAATTTGTTCAGCAAATTTAATTAAAATTCAATTTTACACTTTCATACTAATTTCTACTGTTTTAACTAGTGCAGAAATAGGCCTTCTCCAGCATTTTATTTATTTTTATTTTTTTTTAACATGGTAAAAAAAAGATGTTAAGAAAGACTTGCAGTCTCTCACAGCTTCCTCTGTCTCCTTCATGTCTCATGTTGGTTACACCCTAAAGTTCTGGAAGGGAAAACAGACAGCATCTGCTCAGGGGTGTGAGATTATATGTAATCATGATCTTCGAAAAGAGAAAATGCAGAAAATGTACTTTACTTGCCAAACTTTCTTCCATCCAACTAGTACTTTGTGGGGTTTTTTTTGTGGGGTATTTTTAGTCACATGCTGTGCCACAACACAAAAATAATTCAGTTCATGAATAAGTCTATATGAAAGTGTTGCAATAATAATAAAAAAATTGTAAGGAGATATCTACAAACAGATGCCCTTTTTATTTTGGGAAGCATTGAGATGCTGAGAGCTGAAGCAATTCCAGATTTCATTGCTGCTGGAAGTCCTTTCTCAAAGCCAGAAAGGAAAACTACCAAGAAATCCAATCCAGTCTTCAACAAAACCCAGAGATTCCAACTGTTCAGGCTTTACGCCAGCTTTGTATGTGAATGACTCCCCATGAAATCTCATTATGTGGTGGGTGCTCCAACAGGAATTTGTCCACTGTAAATCATCTCCATTCCACAGAAGCAACTATTTTGACACTGAATGATGGGGCATTATTTGGTAGACAAAAAGAAATTAATTATTGATTTCATGCAAATTATTTTACTTCCCTCAAAACGAAAATGTCATTTGTTTCTCAGGCATTAAAATTATTATTATATAAACATACAACTACTGCATAATGTTACTTCTTACCCATAAGGAGCACAGTGTTAGATTTTTTCCCATGGTATAAGATAGCAAACTCTGTAGAAGAACCTAAACAGCACAGCTTTTGCACAGAAGATTGGTAACACTGATCATCTCAACTTTTCTGTCTGATTAATTAGCAGGTGGAAATATCCAGCCTTTTGATCAGATTTATGTTAAAATATGAAACATCCTGTTGATACTAGTCTTTATTTGTATATAACCAAGGATGTGAGGCAGGATACTGCAGTGATCAACCATACTATCCATTAAAGAAATTATCTAAAGCAACTGGGATCACACTCTAGAAATACTGTATTTTAATTGTGGTTGAGAAAGAGTTCTTTCCAGCAACTCCAAAAACAGTCTTAACCTAAATAACTAATTTTTAGATAGATGTAATTGAATGAGGTGATTCCTGTTAAAACTTGCTAATTAACAGATTCTAAATAATAGAATAAAATCCAGAATATTGCCTTATTTTAGATCTTTAAAGCTACAGCAAGAGAATATGCATGAGATCTTCAATTAATATAGCTCATATATCTGCCTCACATACAGACATTTATACTTGGCCTTTTTAACCTATGAACTAAATCCTACATATGCTGTTAAATAAAATAATTTCTCTCTTCTGCATGTATAGATTTTTAAGGAACATTTTTTAATAAGCTTCAGCTTTCTCCAATCTTCTTTTGGAGAATTGAGTTTAAAATACTTGTTAAGGGACCAGGATGCAGCAAATTTGGTCCCCTTCAAGATGTGACCTTCGCAATGGACTGAAAAGTGCCCTGTCACTGTGATGATGTATCAGAATGTACTTGATCTCACCTACTCTGAAAGACTGCAGCATCTGAGCTGAAGCTAGCTGGGGTCCTGGGTTGACAGTCTGATGAGTAGGGCATGATTTTAGAGACTGACAAGAAGGTTCAGCAGGGTTCATCCATCTCACCACCTTTTCCTTCTTTTACCTCCCACTGGAAAACATGGCAAAGCATGTAGACTGTATGCTAAAAAGACCCCACGTGTATGGAACATCAAAGACCAGAGGGAATCAGATCCAGATGCACAAGATCTCTCCTTGCACACACTCATAGAAGGCAAAAGTCATAGCCCTCATGGTTTTCAGAAAGCAAAGGACATGTGACCACCTGGTCCCAGTGAAATTATATGGTATGAGTTTACATGAGAGGACTGTTACATCTCTATCAAATGATGAATAGTCCCCCCAGCATCTCCCAGTGCATCAGATCTCTGTGCTGTGCTGCTTCCATGGCAACCATCCGTGCCTGGGATGGGGCCACATGCAGCAGAGGCAATGGATGATCAGCAAGCTGGAGACACTGAGTCACAGGCTGACCTTCTCATTGCCAGCCATATAACTCTGGCAAACTGAAAGAACATAAATACTGCTGTAACAGCCATGGGGCTCTTTAGTTGTTTGTAAATTGTTAAAGGGAGGGAAGGAGAAGACAGCAAAACATCTATTGATGAGTATTTGCCATTGCTGTGAACGTCAGAGGGAGTTCTGGATCTGCATTTTGGAAAACCATGACCTTTCTCAGAGGGTTACTTAAATATTTGAAGCTACAATGATGTCAAATATGCACTGATGTATATTCTTATCAGAAATTACTGTAGAAATTATGCTTATGCTGCACTTAGTAAAGTGCAAGTTTACAGTTAATTTTTTTATTGAAAATATATAAACATATCAGTTTCACCTTGAAAAACACTCACAATGGGGGAAAAAAAGCATAGTTTATTTAGAAAATACTTTTTGTAAGAATATTTCTATACATCTTTCAACCTATGGGAGGATATGACCTTAAAAAAGACAAGCTGTCAGAAAAAGAAGGGAAGTAGAGATTTCAGACTTCTCTTTTGATCCTTGGAGACTCTTCCCCCCCCCCCCCCCCTTTCTACACATTTTACACAGAATTTGCTATTCAAAAAATTTTGTTACTCTTATGCCCTAAATGTGCTTAAAAGTGCTAGTTATCCTTAATAAGCCTTGAAGCATTATCTGAGCAACACGTACTTATGCTCTTATTTGAGTAAAAATGTAGTTTCAAGAGATGACAGCTTTTGTGCAAGGCCAACTTATTACATTCCTTATCAGTACTCTTATTGTTCCTGGAAGTTTAACTCAGAGGTTTTAGTGATCTTATCTACAGCATTCTCCCCTTCCCAAATATTTATCACATCGCAGCTGAAGGGGCAGTAAAATGCTGGTAGGAAGCACAATAATGCTGGCCAGAGCTGAGTCATATAATGATTTTTTCATGATAGTACAGTCACAGAAACTAAGCAATACAAGGGAAAATATAAAATTATTATGACATGTAGCCTTAATTCAAGAAGACATCCTAAAGAAATTATAGACCACCCTTATTTGTCATCTAAGCACAGCACTCCATTAAATGTGCCTGTAAATACTGAATGAATTAAATGCAAAATGGTGATTTTTTTTCCCCTTAAATCTGCGTAAAACAGATTTGCTGTTGACTGACCTGTCATAACAGGCTTATTCAGCAAAATAATCCAGATCTCATTTCAGTCAAGCATTCCAGCCTTAAACGAACTTTAAGGATGTACATTAGTCACGCCGAAGACAAGTGTACACATTCAATGGCTAAAATGAACCGAGCCAGTTGGCAGACTTTGGGTTTTACTAAAACAGTGCTTTAGTTTTACTAAAACAGTGCTTTACTGCTGCTGGATCAGAATGTGAATTTCTGTTAAATAACACATGAGAATTAAAATTTATTTAAAGCAAAACCAAAATGTATTCACCACTTCTGTCAATAACGTAGCATTACCTTGCCCCCCCTGAGACTCACCTTCCCATCTTTTCCAAACAAAATTCTCAAAAAACACTTTGGAGCATACAACTATTTGAGTACGTGCCCACTGATGTCAGTGAGAGGAAAAAGCTGAACAGTGAGAAACTATAAAAGAACTTCAACAGATATTTTTACCTATTACAAACTGTACCAGAATAAACAAGGCAATGAACAAATAGTCGTAAAGAGCAATGTATTAACAGGGATGGATACATTTAGAAGAACCTGGGGATACACATACATATGTCTCTGTATCTTTGCTCCCTTGAGGTCGGTGTGAAAAAGCCAGGTACAGCAGTACTGGCTCTGAGATATTTTGGGAAAAGTGTAAGAAATCTCTATCACATCTGATAAAACGCACATAATTCTGGTTTAAGGTAATTATCTAGCTCCTTCATATCAAACACTCATGGAAGATGTAAACCAGTGTAGTACTTAGGAAACGGGAAATTTGGGAAAAGAAAGAAAAACTTTGAGATTTATAGTTTTGTATTTTATTTTTCTTTCATTCACAGTGGTAAGAACTACAAAGAATATTTCTACAGTCAGGTGCATACTCAGGAAACAACAGTTACATTGTGTTTGTGACAAAAATATAGAATATATTGTGAATATATCTAATTCCTTTGAATCCATTAACAGCAAGAGCTCCATGATCATCCTTACTCTTTAATTAAGAGGATACTCAACATGTAGGTTTTGTTTATAATTCTTACTTTCTCAAACAGTGCCCAGGCATGATTTGGCGTCCACCAGGTAGTTTGGAGGCATTTTGTTGTTTTTTTTGAAAGTGCATTTGATTAGATGGCAATAAGTCATTCACTTATTCTTCAGGGCTAGGGAATGGTCTTCGTTATACTGATTTACAACATATCTCTCTGTTTGTGTCTCTCTCTTCTCCTGTCTCTCTCTGACTTTGACCAGAACTTCCATGTGATAGTTTTGTCAAATTTGATATGTTCCTTTGGAAATCTTCAGTTCTGATAAATTTTACCTTTGCAGATGGAAATGTTATGGTGTATAAAATTCCCAATTTTTGTCCTGCAGTCCTTCTCTTTCAAGTACAACATTCTGTTTTGATTTACTCTCTGTCATAAAGACATATTGACCTCTCCATACTTCACTGATGCTTTACGTCCTTTTTTTTTTCTGTTAAAAATACCTGAAAAACTTTCTAGAAATAAAGAGATTTCATAAAATTACAGGTTAATAATTCTTTTTTATTCAGGTTTTCTAAAATATTTGTTTGTGTAGCACAATTTCAAAATAAATTAGTGACACAATAAGTATGTTGTAGATTCTGTATTATCATTATCCTATGTTGATTCCAGCAACTGCTCTGGAATGAGCTCAGTTCTATAGGCTACAAAGCAACCTTGAGAAAACGAAGATTCTCAGTTTCCCTTTGAGTCAGAGAAAATTTGTCAAAATAGTTTAGCACACTTCAGAATTAATTACCACCATGAATATGGTAATCACACTGTGGTCTGACAAGTTTTACCTGTACTTTAACAGTGGGTTGCATTAGAGATCCACATAATATTTACTCTTCTTACAAAAGGAATTTGGAAACCTTGATGAATTTCAAAGGATTTCCCCTCCTGAGCTGAGTTGCTCTCCAGGCGACATAAGTATGTACTGACCTCACTGCTGACAGTAATAATAACACAGTAAAACATCACTGAGCATGTAGCACATTATGAGCAAATCTAAATTGCCATGCAAGGCAATTTAAATGTACAGAAGGTTCCTTCCAAAAACACCAAGAAATGTAAGCCCCACAAGGTATTGAAAATTCAACTTTATCAACTGCAAATTTACAAGTGATTCACGAACTTCAATGTTTTTTGGAAAGGTCTTTCACAAGTGCATAAAAAAATGTTCTCAATGTCAGTAATAAATGACAGGCAAGGAATTTTGGCAGCAAATGTCCTCATGAAATGGATGACTATTTGCCTACTTACATTAATTCATGTTACAACACGTACACGGGAGAATGATAATAGGGTTCTTCCCTCATGCTTGTCATGTATAAAATATTGTACCACTTCATAACATTAAAAGGGTAAGGCCAGACACTGTTTAAAAAGAAAAGGGAAACCCAAAGTTTGAAAGGTAACATCTTCAGTGTGAAATGTGTCCATGAACACTGTCAAATACCAACTTGATCTCAAGTGCTGGCTCCTGCTAATTTCTACTGACAGCTATTCTTATGCTTACCTTGAGACATTTGGTTTTAAATGTCAGACTGGTTAGATCTTCTTCCCTAAACATTCACCAAGATGAGGAACACATTTGCTAAAAAGAAAAAAAGGTAAAGGGAAAAGAAATCATGTGCAAATGTGGAACATATGAAATGTTCTGTTAGGAGATTTCCTTTCAGAGAAAAATTATTCAAAGTAAATTACTTCTTTCTGTCCCTCCTGAGATTGAAAAATAGAGAGTTTCGTATAGACAGTATCTACTACATGTGGAGGAACAGTAGTCTGTTAATGTTTAAGTAGTGCTTGCACTGGTAAACTAAAGTACAAAAGTGTTGGGGGGGGAGGTGTGGCCATGAAAACCATGACCTCACACCTTCAGTTATATCTAGGTCTCTAAAACATCTGCTGCCTCCCTCATCCCTGCCTGTTCAATGGCTACTTCAAAGGCAGAGTCTGATCCAAAGCCTTAGAGAATTTTCAAATATCTTCTCAAATTGGATGGTCTTTGGATGGAATTTTGCACCCTGTGTCAGGCCTCCAAGAAAGTTACATGTCAGCAGGGACTCAATATGGTTTTTTCTCAACAGATGAGAGAAAAATAATCAGAATGTGTGACAAGACACTTTGAAAGCATAGACGATGGTTTACTTGGGTAAACCCAGAAAACAGTGATACTTCCTCAGTTGAAACTGAGAAGTGGTAGTAGGCCCTTATTTATTTTTCCTTTCCTTCTTCCATGCCTAAAGGAGTGTTTCTGACCAGCTTCCCACTGTCTAGAATGAAGCACAAAAGTCTGTATTTCTGACTGACATTATACTGGCCACTGGTGTCAGAAAATGTTAATGCTAAACTGAGGATGTTCTCTGGGCTGACATCCTGGAGGCTGTTAATCTCTGGGCACCACCCTTAGCCAATTAGAGACCAGTGTTAATGCACAATTCAAAATTAAGTGAACTAAGAACAAGAATATTCTGGGCAAGAATCACCAAAATAAGAGAATCACATGAGAGAATTAAAACACAAGATTCAGCACTGCAGGTACTTAAAAACCAGCAATCCTCAAATTCTTCAGTGCTAAACATCAGGTTGTTTCCCTGCATATCATGATCCCCATGGGATGCTTCTCGAGGGTCAATACTTTCCAAGACAGATGCCAATCCATTTTGGAGACATCTGCAAAAATCCATGGCTTTCTCAAGAGATTTTGTAACCATCCTCTCCTACGTGTTTAGGCATAGGCAGGGTTGCTGCTTCATGAAGGACCTACAGCAGTTGCTGGCTCTCACACAAATTTGACTATATCCTGTTTCTCAGGCATATCTGAGCTGTGCTTTCCCATTGCATTGTCACTGAGCTAAATGTAAAGTTTTGTTCTACAGGAATATACACAACTGAATTTATCCTTAATTCGATTTAAAAGCAGGGTTCACTAATGAAGCTGGTGTAAGCAGACTTCAGTTCACAAATTTCCTGAACTCTGAAATAGAATCCCTGATCCTTTATGAACATGATACTGGTGGCTTACTGTGTTGCTGATATCTGGAGACATCCTACATACAACTTAGATTGAAAGAGTTATTTTCCCATCCATCAACACTAAATATCAGTTTCAAATAGCAAACACTTAGCTAAATCATTTTCCCATAAAGATGTAGGGTTTTTTTTCCTCTCTCGACTTCTTTATTTAGCAATAGTTGTAGTGGAAATGTTATTTAAGTCAATAAGGTCAATAACTCATCTATTTTAAAAGGCTGGGTTATATCAAAACAGCCACAGTACCCTTACTAATAGATACTGAGGTAGTTTATAGCTTATGAGTTTATTCTATGTTTTGGCTAATTACAGCACAACAAGCAAGTCCATAAAATAAAGCTACAAAATGTAGTGTTACACAAGCTGTACAGCTGGCAACTAGGTATGATGACAGCTGCAGGTAGGAATCCACTTATACATTTAGAACGAACGCTAGAAGAAATTAAGATTAAGGAAGACTAATTTAAGTGGGAGAGGGGTTGTAATTAATGTCATAATCCAATTTGTTTTCATTACTAACACATATAGAACTGAATATGCCCACTAGCATATACTCTGTATACACAGAAGAGACATTAGGTACTATTAAACATTGTAAATGCTATTGTAATATAGCCATAACTAGATTAAACCCTGTTTCAACTGGGTGCATAAGCCTGATCCCTGATTCATTGTGGTTGTTTGGAACTAATTCTGCTAGCAATGCTACTAGAAACCCAAGCTTCCTAACTCCCTAGCTGCTATTTCCACTACTAAATGCAGAGGTATCATCTGTGATTTTCAGTCCTTCAAACATCAGTATTCTTAGTTTGGCTACGTAGCCTCTAAAAATTTCGCTTGAAAGTGATGGTTCAGCCCTAATAAATCTACAGTTTAATGCAGCTAATGATGGCAGTGACCTATTTTGTACCTAGGAATGATTTTAGCTATTGTTATCTGACCTACAAAACAAAAAATTTTTACAAAAACTCTATGAGTAGAAAGGTGTTTTCATGAAGAGTGACGAATTCTGTGAATCCATGAGGATGTGATAGGTTTTTTTATATTCACATGTCTGGTGACTGGAACACTTAAGTAGTGGATGCCAGGTACAAAGTGTTTATGTGGGAAAAATATGAGATCTTTCAGTCATATTCATGATGTTAAGTAGTTATCACTCTTTCTTCCTCTAGTAAAAATCTTAACATTTTATGCAAACACTGGATATTTAAGAGGAAAAAAAAGAAGCTAGACTACTTTCTAAGCTAGCACAGAAAGCTGGGATCCCAGAGGTTAAATCTCTGCTACTTTGCATGGTGGAAAAGATTTGAATATATGGCATATAGGTCTTAAATGACTCTATTAATGACTAGATTACTGAGGCCAGTGGGCAAGATTAACGCATGATGGGAACAAAAAAGTAATATCAAGTGGTCTCCTAGAAGAACATACAAACATTTCATAGTTTAGTTCCAGGAATGAGATTAGACTATAGTTTTTGCAGTTAAACAGCTAATTGCTTATATTATGCCAAACTTTTCTTTGTGGCTCAGGCAGATTTTTCTATATTTACTATATCAAATTATTGGTGGCATCTTCTATAAATAATTTTTTCATTGTACCTATTTAGCCTGAACTTTCACAAAGTGTAGTTTTCTTTTTTAATTTCTCAAGATTTGCTATGAAGGAGGACCTTCTTATAACACCTTACTTGCATTTAGGAATGTTTAAGTACTTTACAGTATATGAATGCATGTGTTTCACAACTTCAAGATCTTGTTTCCCACAAACCTCCCATTTCAAAGCAACATTCATTAATAGGATTACTTGTGTTTCTGCAACAAGCCTCAACATCTCTGTTCCCATAAATTAGCAAATCACGCAGAGAAGAAAACTACTAAATAAGTTGTTTCTCAAGAGGCTGGGTGGGGCTTACCCTTGGAAAGCTGCACTGCAAGCCAAGGACAGTATGTATAAATGCACTTCATTGAGTACATCTTTCACTCCATGGAGACCCATCAGCCCTTCAGGCAGATTCCTCCTGTGTTTTCTCAGCACACCCATAAACCTTGAAATCTGTCCCACCGAAAAAAAAGCAACAGATGATTCTTATTCCAAGGCAAGCACAGCACATCAGCTGATACAGCCAGGCAGATCTGCTTTTACTAAAGACAGATGAATGTGTGGGTTGAGCCTTGAGAAAACATCACAAGCTTCTTGCTGACAGTGATCAAGTCTTTTGACACTTGAGTTTTGTTATTTGCAAAGTCCAACGTGTCATGTTCAAAAAGAAAAGGCAACCTTCCTGAAATCAGTGGAGTGGGAAGAAATAGGATCCTTAAAACGACAGGTCTTCAGTACCTACCACAGGCTGAGCAAACAAACTTTCCAGAGGAAGTCTTCATTTATAGAGCTTTAGGAGATCCCTGTAGCAAACAGTGCTGACAGAGGGTATCTACATCATCCAGTCATTAATCTGAATTACTTCTTTTAGTGCTTATGCTGTTGAAGCCAACTCTGTGATTGCAGTGCATTTGCTCTGGAAGAATTTCTGCTGTATCATGCACTAGGGAGAAATAACTGTTGAGTACAATTTAACTCTCTAAGCTGAGAGGAAAAAAATGAATAGTAATTATTCCCGCTTGCTTGCCTTTCAGGAAATGTGCATTTTAAAAGCTCATGTAACTATAAAAGCAGTTGCATGCTGAGCAGTTTTGAAAGATTTTTAAACAGTTTGAAATTCATGATATTTACTGCCTCACAAGGACCACTGACAACTAGGATGGGTTTGGATTCACTGTTTACATTTCATAAATCAGACATGATTGAAAGAGTGAACAGAAGCCTGAATCTCATGAATCCTCTGCTTGCATATGGTTTCTTTGTATCAGGATCATAAACATTTGCATTATTGGAAGCTTTCATGCATAAGAGGATTCTCTCATACACATTATATTATCTGCTAGTCAACAAGTCTGAGGGAGACTCAGATGCAGAAAGTTATTTCATTCTAATTGGTGTACTAATTATTTGTGGCCATAAGTTTCATTCCTAGACTGTAGAAGGATATAAAATATTCTCCACTTCCAGGATGTATAACTATAGGTTGAATACAGAATAAAAGAATTGGGGGTTTTTGGAGGGGACCTTTGGTGGTCATTTAGTGCAAACCTCTGCTAAAAGCAGCTGCAGCCTCAAAGTCAAATAAAGTTGCTCAGTGCTTTTTCCATCAAATTTTGAATATTTCCAAAGCTGTAGATTTCTCAGTCTCTCCGGGCAACCTGTTCTGGTGTTTAACTGCTCTCATTACATTTTTTTTTCCTTATATAGAGCCAGAATTTTAATTTTAGGGCTTATCCTTTAACTGGGCATCACAGGGAAGAGTCTGGAAATCTTCTCTATAAACACCAATTTATTACAGAAAGAAGTTACATTCCCTTTATTTTTTTCTTCTCCAGGTAAAACAAATGTGACTTTCAGACTTCCCTCCTATTTCCAGTGCTTCAGGCACCTTCCCATCTCATTTGATCATTGCTGGACTTTCTTCAACTTGTCATTGTAGTTCTAACACTTGTGAAAGGTGCCAAAATTGGGCACAATACTCCAGATGAAGCCTCATGTAAGCTGGGTAGAGGGTAACAATCTATTCTTTTGACCTGCTGGCTACTTACAGGTTATTAGTGTGTCCAAGTGCATACTTAGTCTTCATTTCTGCAATGCCATCCCACTATCTTGTGCTCAATCACAGTCCCAAAGGACTCCCTGCAGATCTCCCCAGTCAGTCAGTCCCCATGGACTTTGCATTTGTTTTCATTCAGCTTCATAAGACTTCTTCAGCTGTTTACTCCAGCTGGTCCCTTTCAGTGGCAGTTCTGTGAATCTGAAGAAGAAGCATCCTTTTCCATCATCCAGTCTGTTGATGAACATATTAAACACTAACTGCCCCAGCATCAACTCCTGAGGAGTGCCTCTCAGTCACTGAGCCAGTCATTTCACCATAGAAGACAATCAGGTTGGTTAGGCATTGATTCGCCCTTGTAAACTGGTGACTGGTTTCTCTGACTCTTTCTTATCCTTCATGTGTCTGGATGACTTTCAGGAGAACACTTTCCATAGTCCTCCCAGGAGTGATGTGAGGCTGACTGGACTGCTGCTGCTCCCTGGATCTTTCATCTTATTGCTTTTGAAAATAGTTGTAACATTTCTTCTTTTCTCATCATAAAAAAAATTCCCATGCCTATAGAAGACAGATCCCTGCCAGAAACACCAGCCACACAGCCAGGCATTGATCCACGGGATCCACAACTCCTCTGTGGCTGCTTCCCCTTGACTGGCAGGTTTGAGCTAAACACCAACAGTTTCTCTTTACCCATCATTCTAATCTGAAGGACCATGTAGTGATCCTCAATCTACTCAAGGTCTTCTTTGGCAGTACCATGACAACCACATGGACAAGGAGCAATGGACAAGCAGTCTGAGTCCCAGAGGCACCTTTGCAAAGTCTACACAGTGTTCCAGATTTGGGCCCCACGTGAGAAGCAAGTGTCCCAAGACAGCAAATCCAACTGGGAGATGATTTTCATCATCCATTATCCTTCCTGTTTGAGTCACCGGCTCCATCATCTGTATTCAGGCACAATCAGTCTTGATACTTCCAGGGAAGTTCCCATTCCTCATCCCAGGCTTTCAGACTCCACTGTATGAATCAAACACTCATAAGGAGAAACATCTTCTTTTGTGACAAAAGTAACCATCTTGCAGCACCCACTGTGACTGGAGTCCCTGATCTCTCACCACTTGAGCACAGCCAGTTGTCTCTTATAAAGAATATATATATTGTATACACACACAAACTGAGGTTCTCCAATTAAAGACAAAATTTTGTCAGTTGTGAAATTACTACTTCTGTAGTACTGAAGCAAATTGCCTTGTTCCCCTTTCAATCTTTGAACTTTGGCTACAAAGACTGCAAAAAGACACACAGTATAATAATCACCTATTGCAGGTACAAATTTCTGTGTGAGGAATAACTTCATGTTCTTTCATGAGGTGTCTTACGAATTGTTACCCTGAAGCTATTTCCACATAAGTTTTGAATTCCCCACCTTGTGGTTCTGGCAGCTTTTGAAGCACTCATCTTTGTAAAGTACAACACCTAATCTAGAAAAAAAAGCTCTGTTTAAATGCCCTGACCACTTTCAGCTTTTCTGCTTTCTATGTTGAAATTAACAACAAAAATGATTTTGCTTAAGTTCTTTCCCTGTCCACTATTTGCATTCTTCACCAATGCACATTAAAGAGTTCATAAAAATGCATCATGGAATCATTTAAGAGATGTGATTAGCCGTTGATATGAGACATTAACTTGCACTGCTATGATAGAGATGATCATATACAATTATGTTTGATTATGGTAAGTCATAATTATAATTTTGTTATATTTTTAAAATACAGTATGGCAACTACTAGGTATTAAAAACTGCTATATAAGTTTAATAAATGGATGGTAAAAAGTTTACTGTCCTGTCATGACCACCATGACTGGTCACATAATTCTTCTCAGTTCTGCCCATCATGACAGCATCTCTTGGATATACTTCTAAAATATAACAGTTACTCTTTATAAGTATTCTTTTTCTCAAGAAGCACTCATATGGAAATCTTTTTCATTAAACAAAATCTTGATATTATTATCCAGAGACTTTTTCCTCCTATCTTTTTACATTGAAAATTAAAAAAAAAAAAATTACATCAAATCAGTCATTGTTCTAGTTTTACTCAAAAAAAAAAGAAATTGCCTAAAAAGTCTTGTATCCAAGAAAAAAAATCTATGTCTGAGTTCATGTTCATCAGTAACTACAGAAGTCATATATGGTCTATGGGGAAAGATGGAAAAAACAGGAAATATCTGGAACACATGATGCAAGTTTCTCTAAAATGTAGTGTATAATTTATTATCTCTCTCCATTCTGGAAGAGATACATGGAGCAGAAAAGGCATATAGGTATGAAAGGGTGTAATAGCTTTTAAACTCCTTCCTTCAATTTTACCAGTGAATTTGCCTCAGACTGAAATTTACATAAATAAAAATTCCCTCAAGACGGAGGAGTAATACCTCGGGTTTCTTTGGGTTTTCTCTCTACTATACCTTACTGCTCATCTCAAATATTTTTCTACAATATTAATGTTTTGAAGTTTCTTCATATAGCTGTGCGTTCAAGGGAGAAATAAATGGATTCACCTGGTATATACTATTGGACTTGAATAATGAACCATTATGGCTTTTAAATGAAGGAGAAACCTGATGAATGGGGGTTTTTTGTGTTTGTTTTTTTTTAAAAAGCTTTTTTTTGTTAAGAAAATAATTATTTTTTCCAGAGTTATCTTTGAATAAACTTTTTAATAAATGCAGCAAAGTAAAAAATTAATATATGCATGTAAACATATAATCTTGATGATGTATATTTAAATACCATTATTAAATGGTTAAGTAAAAGAAATAAAGAAGAAATAACCAAAAGAAATAAAAAGAAATAACCAAATTATTGTTAATATGCAAATATTGTAATCTCCCTTCTACATTATGATACAGTATTTTTTTATATCTTCACTTTAGAAATGAACTCTTAATTTCTGTCTCATTTATTGCATATGGTGGAAGCAAAGGTGAACTGGTATATTATCTCTGCCAGCCATTTGTGTTGGCAGTGTTCTGTCCTTGTATAATTAATTAAATACTGAAAGTAGAGAGAAAGAAAAACAGGCATAAATTCTTAAGAGTATTCAACATGTTCACAAGTGAAGAAGACCTTAGTTCAAACCTCTAAATAAAATGGCCATGAAATCATCATCTTACAACTAGTCTTGCAGTCATAAGGTTGTAACAAGTTACGTGAATCCCATTATTATAAATATAAAAATTAAACTTTTAAACAGATCTCTAGATGGCAATTGCTATGAAGAAGTCCTCTGAAAGCCCTGTGCTAAAGACATTGATGAAGAGAAAAAGTCATCCTAAGAAATGAAGTTTATTTGGGAACCATCTTACAGGAGGAAAATATTAAAAGGAATTTTTGCCTCATGCTCTGTGTTACTCTGCCTGCAGTGAGCAGTGTTAGACAGACATCCAGAAAGCAGAGAGTGCAAAAGGTGTATTTGAACAGCATCTAACACATCCTCATTTGTCAGAGGTGCTGCACATATTTCCCTGTATTGACTTCCAAGAGGATGTGGCTTAGAAGACCTCTTTCCTTATGCCACACGGAAAGCGAAACAATAGGTTGACCATGTTAGTTGTAGGACCAATTGATTTATCTTGCTCCTGCATCCTTCCTTTTTGTAGTGCAAATCAAGAGGCAGACACAATTAAACTCTTCACTTTAAACAAAGTGTGGGTCAATTTACATGTATATCAGGTTTTTTACGTGCAGAATGTAACTGCTGTAGCTGTGAGAGTAATAACATTGAGGCATCTCCGATGGGGGAAAAAATGTTAGCATCAGCTTTCTAATTATTAACAAGATTAATCTTCTCTCTTGCTGTTTTTAGAATTCCAATCAAACTATTTAAAAATTTAGAACCTGCTTCATGGGAAAAAGAAATCTTAATTGGGCAGGATGTGCAGATTTTCTGCACATAATTGAGAGTTCAGGTTAACTACTCCTTTCCAATGCTATTGTGAAATAGAAGAGTTGATCCTTCTTCTTTCCCTGTAATAGAGCAGGAGCAAGATCTGGGTTCAAGTCCCCAAAGAGCATTTGCAAATGTGAGGCGATTATAACAATTATCCACAGGATCTGTGTACACAGCAGTGCACAAAAGTATTGCAAGTTGGATAAGTGATTGAAAACGCAACCACTCAAGACTTAAATGTCACAAGAGTAGGCAGAGCTATGATAGAAGTCTCAAAATCACTTGAGCCTATGAGTGATTTACTCCTACTCTGCTTAAATACAGCAGGCATATTTTTTTTCTTTTTTATTTTCTATGAGGATAGTTCCCAAAGGAGGCAAATGAAAGTAAAGGCAATTTAAAAAAAAAAAAAAAAGGCAAATAAATAAATAAATAGCTAAAATATAAAGTTAACACGTGAAGCACTCCCAGGATTAGTCCCCAAATCCTACTCTTTTTTTTGTCCTTCCTTTTCCCCACACAAATTTTTGTGAATATTTTCTGGTTTGTTGTCCACAGAAATGATGCAACCACTGATGAGAAGACAGAGTCACAATCAGTGAGTTGATTTTACCCATTACACTAAAGTATGGGGATGGGGAATTTCTTAGCACCACACACAATGCAACTGCAGCAACACTAATGACAAACACCCTCACACTATGAAATTCACCCTCCACAGCCTTTGACAAGAGGGAAACCCCTGTCACTCACATAGTCTGCCAGGGAATTTTTGCCATTGCCTGGAAGGGCAGGATTTCAGCCAATAATTATGAGGTAATTTCAACATCACCAGCAGCAGGGCTCCATCCTTTCAGCAGATCACACACTGGCAGGCCTTGCCCTTGCCTTTATACATGAAGCCATTTTGCAAAAGAGCCGGTACTCACAGGGAAGAAGGTGGAAGGGGGTAGGGTTATCTTTCTTCCTAAAACAGAATTTCCACATAGGTTTATGGTAAAAGTTCTGTTGCACAGGAAAACTTTAATATTGCTTAAGATATTTGAGTCGTTTAGTGGCTGCAACCTGAACAGCAAAACAAACATCACAGCTCTACCCTCTGCCTTTTTCTGAAGACCATCAATGCAAGGAGCTACTTAATTCAGTTGTAAACCAAACACTTAAATCTTGCTGAAATTCTGGTTGGGCGGAATGAGTAAGCTTTATACCACAGTTGCCAAATTTTTCCATTCACGACTCCATTCCTATTTGCACTTCCAGGCTTGCTTCCAAATTTCTGAGTTTTGGAAATGTTGCTTTGAGACCTCAAATTAAAAGCATATGTTGAGATTTAGATTGACCTTCAGAAATGGCAAAGTAGTTGCAGAAGATGATGAGGGTGTGATAGATGGAGAGGCAGGAAGAGTCTAATAAGAAATTCTTTTCCCCACCCACAAACAAAATTTTCATTCAAATTGTCTTTTTTGTTTTGTTTTTTTTTTTACTGTGTTTTCTTTTTGCAATTAATCTTCCAGCATTCTGCTCTGGGTATGCATTTGTATGTGCCAATTTGTTAATTTTCACATTGCCCATTAATAACTTTTTACTTATTGATCAATTTATAACAAAAGCAGAGCTCTCAGTCCTCCAGATTTCATAAAAACAAAGGGTAAGCAAAGGGAAAAGGATTTTTTAGTGGTCCCCCACTGCAGAGTGAGCTTTTGCCCATTGCTGGTGACTAGACAATCCACCCTTCTGGGATCTTCTTCGGAGATCCCACACCTAGAGCAGCACTGCTCACTCATACTTTATTCTTTCTCCAGCTCCAAGGATTCCACCTGTAAGGCACAAAGCCACAGGAAACCAGGCTTTCTTAATTCCTCCACACAGGAAATATGCATTATTAAATCCCATGGGGCTGATGCCTAGAGGCTAAATACGACACAAATATGCTGGATTGGATGGCTGCAGAGGGAAGCCTTAGGGTTCAGCAAGGTCAGTTAAATTAAGAGAGCGGAGCTTGCTGGTCCCACAGTGTCTGCTGGTGCCTTTAAGCATGCACTGGGGAGGGTGATGCATGATTACTCCTTTTGATCATACTATAAAGAAAACTTCCAGATGAACTGCCTCAAGCCACCAGGAGACAAACCAAACTGGTTCTGATGGTGAAGGAATCTACAAGGGCCCTCTTTTTGTGCCTCCATAAAACTCTTAGACAAAAATGTTTCAGAACATGATCTGTGAACCCCTCCTCCAATCTCTTGGTGTCTGCAGCAAATGCCTGTAAAACCAGATGCTTAGTCTAACATATTTAGTCCTGTCCATGAAAATTTAACTTACCAGCATAAACTGATTGCAGTCAGTGCAATTTACTTTGTCAGTGAACAGTATGTTATTCTGTATCAGTATTCATCTTTGGACTGTTTCTCTATAAAGACAAAATTCAAATAAAAAAAATAAAATTGTGGATTTAAAATTATGCTATATTTGCACAATGATCAAAACTACAGACATTATAATTTAGCATCACCTGATCTGTAAAAAAACCAACTGAAAATAAATGAACATTCATTTCTGCAGCTGTTTTACTCTATAACCATAAAAATATAGTAGTTAGACATAAACAGCACACATGAGCTCTGTCAGAGCACAAAAAAGGACACCAAGCTAAGTACCTGATAAGCTTTCACATTCAATATTTGCATGTGATATCAGTATTTCTCCAATGAAAATGAGAGTACATGTAGCTGCCACTTAAGTCTATATGGTGCTCTGGATGAACAGGAGCTCCCAAGTGAGGAATTTAAGGAAATTTTTTATTTTACCAGTGACTAAATTTGGTTAATTTTCTGGACTAGAGAGAAGGAATCCCTTTGATGCCCCCAAGTGAGGGGGGGAAATTATAGACATGATTAAAGAAAGAAGCAAAACAAAAGATTAAGCTTGAGGTTTTCAGTATAGCCTAGGGGAGATAACTTAGTTCAAAGGGTTCTAATTCCTCTAGGCTTTTTTGAAATTCCCAGTCTGAGCACCACATTGCTACACTGGTGGCTGCAGTTACTCAACTAAGAAGTGACACTAAAGGAAGCCTGAGTAACAGGAGCACTCCATTTTAAATAAAACTGTAGTTGTAGCTGCCTCATAAGATCTGGTTCCATTCCCTGTGCTCTACAGGAACCTTCACACCAGCATTCCACTGGGAGTGGATTGTCTGTGGATGCTCACACACACACATAGCACCGGCTCACCACCCCCACCCCTCCCACTCCTTCAGCTCTTGCTCTTCAGATCCTAATTGGAAAATTTCTGGTTTTCCCTTGTAACTAAGATTTACTCCAGATTGTGGCTGGCTGCTAAGGGAAGCTAAAAATTACAGAAATACCTCTCAAAAGGATACATTAGAAATATTGACTCTGTCTCATATTGACTGTGCTTTCACATAAAACTCAAGGCATACTGTGAAAAAAGGAGTCCATGTGACCACTGAAGAACTTTCTTTCTGAAAAAAGTGAAAACATATTTCTGATGTATTGAGATACAACATGATATACTGTACCTTCTATGTCCATACAGAGCAGACCTGAAGTCCAAGTGTATGAAATTAACATGCACGTAAACTGTTCTGTGTAAAACATTCGCAGAAGGTCAGCTGTATCAAGCACATGTTGGACATAAAGCAATCTGTTATATAATTAATCTGTGAATTAAAAAGTAAGCTTAATATACAAAAAAATCTGGTTTTGCTATGAATTCATGGGGTGTACAGGGAATGTTGGATATGTGACCATCACTTTTGTTACTGTGGAGCCAATCTGCATGTGTGTGGGGAAGAAAAGCCAGGATTTCTCTGTCAGGCTAAGTGGAAATATAGATCTTACAGAACTTTGGACCATCTGGAAAAGACAGAGAAATGGATAAAAGCCTCAAAAATTTCCTGTTACAAAAAGTGGACTTGTATTTTGAAACATATACAGTAGAGTTGCAACTGAGGATCAAGGAAAGAATGCAATTCTTGGGTTCCTGGTACATCAGGATCCAAAATGCCAGGAAAATGGCTGTGACAATTACTCATGTTTTCCTTTTTACATATCAGTATGTATTTTCTAAATGTCCACCCTCATTACAGATATTAGAATCCTTACTTAGAACATCTTCAGGAACACTTCATAACGTCTTTAAATTGGTGGTTATTTTGTCCCTTCTAATTTTCCTCTGTCTGATGGAGAGAATAAGCCAGTTAGAGCGTTTCATCTTGCTTCATTTCTTTGCTATAATTTTATTAAGTTTTCCACCATAATCCACTGCTTTATAGGCACAAGACACAACACCTACAGACGTCAGATGGCCTTCTGCAAGAAATACCAGAGCACCCTGGAACTATTCATGACAAATTACAAGAAGAAAGGTATACTGAGGCTGTCATGAGCAAATTTTTCACAGTATTTAAAGTATGGCCTTGCTCACTTCATGTGATCCCTGGCATCACACACAACTGTAACAAATACAGAAAATATGAAATATGTCAGAAAGAAGAAAAGAAATGTATACTTGGTAGAAAAAAAAATAAATCATAAATAACATCTTGAGTACACAACCAGGTATAAAAGGGTTTGCTTTTTACTGAATATTAATGCTTGAAACAAATCTGGGAATGTGTTTATTGACTGCCCAGTTCATGATGGTTATTTTGTAACTTATGTCTCAACAGCAAACATTTGCAGCTCATTGCAGAATCACACATTTCCAAGGAATGTTAGCATTTTAAAGGTGAAGATGGCATGTTTTGAATATCAAGAACAAGTCAGATTTTGGAGCTCTCCCAAGCGTCTACAGATTCATACATTTAGTTTATACCTGTATATCCAGTTTCATATATTTAAGGAAAACATTAACATTCGAATAAAATGAGCTATTTAAAGCTCATAATGTCGCAGACATTTTCTTTTTCCCATGGAACCAGATTATTATCTTCTAGGATGATTTTCAAAGTTATTGTTAGTATTACTGTTTCTTAATGGCTTTTATATCTTTCTTTTTTATTTCTGTGTGCTGACTGAGACTAGACATTTGCATAAGTTACATTTTGACTCTCAGTAAAATTTGTTTCTATGCAAAGGCCTGATAAGCACAAAGCATATGTTGAGTCTCATATGTTTAAGTTCATAGAATATGAGATAGGACTGCGTAAATAACAAGGGGATTTGTGGAGTGGATCAACAGCAAATATCAATATCAATATCAATTGATTTGATATCAAATATCAAATATAAAAATGAAAATGACATGATCTAAACATTTTTTCTTTTCAAACTAAGAAACAGACAAATAAATGCAAAGTAAATTTCAGAATCTTTTTTCATGTCAGCTGCTTGTTAAATAAACTAATGGCATCAAAATATGATTTATAAACCTTACCTTTCATGTAGCAATATATTTGCTCATTCCTTGTTTCCTTACAAAAACAATCCTCAGATCAATAGCTTTCAGCATTAAGAATCATGCTAAATACCAGTCTGGAAAGTCATTTTTACATATCTTGATTTTTGCAGCAGCTGTGGGTTCCCTGACTCAGAGTGGTTTGGTACTTAAACAGTTCTTGAGCTAAAGTCCAAAACAATAAGGATGAGTTCTGGATGACTGCAGAACAAGAAGCTTGATGTTCAGGCCACTTATCTGAGGATCTTTAATCTTTTCTCCAAGATGGGTTTAGTTCTTTCTATACAGTGTAAAGATATTAAACCCAACCAAATGAAAGATCTTTTTTTCAGGACAGTGTCAAACAGTGGTTGGGCTCTGCCCAGGCAAACTTGTGAGATGTTTAGGTTTGTCTCTCTACAGGTAGATCTGAGACTTAGTCTTGCATCTGCTCTGTTATTTTTATCTGCTCTGTTGGTCAAGAATTTGGATTAATGTCATGATCAGCATTGAGGTGAATTGTACACAGGCATGGGATACAAACTTTTGTTTGACAAAATTTTAATGATTTTTTCCTTTTTTTTCATTCCTCACTTTGAACCACTGAAGAAAGAGCCTTAGAGGACATTTTTGTTTCAATGCACTTGTGTTGGAGGTAAAAGATTGATTTTCACACAGAATGAAAATCAGCTACAAAGATTGACCAATTGATTCAGTTCAGTCTGTCTTTCTCTGAAGGCAATGCTCATCTGCCACTAACTTCTGGGAAGAAAGAAAAGGAAAAAAAAAAAAAAAGAGAGAAGAAGAGAAATGAAAGACCTAGGGATCTCAGTTAAAGGGTGAATAGTGTCAGTCTCAGTTGTGTGCAATAAAAGGGCAATACAATGAAATATTTTTAAAATTCCTGCTGAGAGATTTACAGAATAACTTTTCTTTCTTTGGGGATTTTCACCAAATGTCGGCTAATTATTCCTGACATTTATTTTGAGGTCCCATAGTGAAGAAACACATGACCAGAAAGACTTAAGAAACTAATAATAGCTGATTTAAAATATTTACTGACTTGAACCTTGGAAGATACAGCCAGAGGGTTCCCTCCATACCTGAGAATGTTGCAGCTGTGCTATTGCATGCCTTAGAGACACCAAAGATAAAAACTAGATGCTGCAAACCCCCAGTGGAAGTCTACTTAGTGTACATGTACTGCAAGCCAGCTTTAAGAATAGTATGCTGGCCTATTTTGCAGTGCACTTAGTAAATTATTGGTTTCTTATTTGTATAGATACCATGATTCTTTTAGTTCTTATTTAAGGGAACCTGAGAGGACTGTACTAAGCAGACCATTGATTTTGATATTTATCTTTTTTTTTTCTTGAAATATATATGTCTTTTAACAGAAGAAAGAAATGGATTTTGATAGAAAAAAGTGGAAAGATAAATAAAATAGTTTATAACAATTTTGTCTAAATTGCTTCAACAATGTTGATTTATTTAACGTACCTTAATAATAGAAAATATTTAGACCTAAAATCAGAAGAAGGTGTCTGAAATATATATTGGATATAAATATAGAATCAAAACCATAAAATTAAGACTCTATTTAAACTACATTGAGGCATGAACCAAAAGGACTTTGCAGGAATGTAGAGACTGAGGGCACATCAATGTTTTGTGTCTCTTGAAACAGCTATTTCATAAATATCAGCAAAATGAGACAAGTGAGCAAAGGAATAAAGGGTATAAGCAGCTGCCATGTAACCAGCCACCATCTAAGGCCAGACCTGGCTCATGAGCTCTTTGCTCTGACATGGCCATCAGGAAAGGAGAGGACAGGCCTGGGTTTCCTCATGCACATATCTTTGGCATTGGTTTCAGTTGTCTGTGAAGTGTCTGTCTTGCTCTTCACTTCTGATAATTCATCAATAACACTAACTTGGAAATTGATATCCAGACTCAAAAATAAAAAGTATTCATAGAATCAGGGAATAGTTTGAGTTGGAAGGAATCTTAGAGATCACCTAGTTCCAAACCCCCTGCCATGGACAGGGACACCGTCCACTAGACCAAGTTGCTCAAAGCCCCATCCAGTCCAGCCTTGAACACTTCCAGGGATGGGCAATCTGTCCCACTGCCTTGCCACCTTCAAAGTGAATTTCTTCCTAATAGCTAATCTAAATCTATGCTTTTTTCATTGAAAGCTATTCTCCCTTGTCATACACGCCCTTGTAAAAAGTCCTGTTCAATTTTCTTATAATCCCCACTTTTCATCCTGGAGAATGTTAGATGACCCTGAAGCCTTCTCTTTTCTGATCTGAAAAACCCCAGCTCTCTCAGCCTGTTCATTCATGAGAGATGCCCTGCTCCTCTGATTAGCTTCACAGCCTCCTCTGAACCCACTTTAACAGGTCCACATCTTTCTTACGTTGAGGGCCTGAGAGCTGGATGCAGCACTTCAGGTGGAGTCTCACAAGAGTAGAGACAAGGGGGAGAATGCCCTCCCTCAACCTTCTGCCCACGTTTCTCTTGTTGCAGCCAAGAATACAATTGGCTTACTGGGTTGTCAGTGCACTTTGCCAGGTTATGCTGAGCTTCTCCTCCAACAACACTCCCAAGTCCTTCTCCTGAGGGCCGCTCTCAATACATTCTCCCTCCACCCAGCCAGTATTTGTGCTCAGGATTGCCCCAACCCAGGCACAGGACCTTATACTGGGCCTTATTGAACTTTATGAGATTCACATGGGCCCGCCTCTCAAGCCTGTTCAGTTCCCTCTGGATGATATTCCTACCCTCCAGTGTGTGACTGCACCACACAGCTTGGTGTCATCAGCAAATACTGAGGGTGCATTCAATCCAGCTGTTCATGTCTCCAACAAAGATGTTTCCTTTCCTGAAAGAGTGAAGCATCACAGGTTTTTGCAAGCCAAAAGCTGAAGAAAATATCAATTCAGTTAATCAAATATTTTGATTTGATAGCTCTGAAACACTGACTATGAAGTTAGAGCACTTCTTCCATTACTATAATTAGCATAAACAAACGCTCTAAGAAAATCAGATATATTTCTCAGAAAAACTACCACAGCAGCTGGAAAAATGTATTTGTTTTCCCATTTTGTGTATGAAATGTTAAAATTAATAAGTCAAATCAATCATTATAATCAGTTTCAGACTTGCCAATAAACTTGTTTAATAAAAAAAAAAACAAAACATTTTTGCCAGAAAATTTGTAACATTTACCAGTAATGAAAACTTCTGTGAACATCAATGAAAACATCCTTTTTTTTGTTGTTTTGGTTTGTTTGTTTGTTTCTTGCTTTTTGGTTTGTTGCATTTTCTTTTTTGACTAATTTTAGAATGTCTGTCAGACTCAACTTGCACATAATGTTGCATTTAGAGAAAAAAAATAATTGTAGAATTAGTGAAGGGTAATTCAGTTTATTCCTCTTGATAGTACACTCTAGAGAGAACTGTAGGACATGTTTGCTATGCGGTTGGTTGGGTGATGCAATTTGACGTAATCCTCAGGAATGCTTCTTTATGCAGAAAATAAGGGGATTCTTTCAAGGTGTCTTACTCATAATCTTTAATGTTACAAATAATTCATATTAACATGAAGCCTTCAATGTTGTTTCACGTACTATTTCTCTTGTGCAGGAAATAATGGACTTTTACTTTGCAAGAGTAGCCCAAAATTGACAAGGTTGCATCAAATATTTCAGAAATTCATGGGTATGCTCTGAAATCTTCAGGGAAAACTTTCCTACATTGGAAAATATAAAAATAAACAGATGAATAATGGTTTTGTATATAGAGAAGTTTGTTTCATTTCTGAACAATCCATCCTTGTACAAATATTTAACCAAGCTTTAATCTTCTAAGTAGTCTTATAATTCTGTTCTCCAGCAGAGCAGAGGGCCAGAACAGCAGTGTCAAGCCATTGAGTGTAATCCAGTGTGTGACATGCTTAAAGTGTTTGTCATCACAAAATTCATCACAAAATTCCTCAAATACAAAAAAAAAATGTGTTTTTTTTTTTTTTTTAAGAAAATGAAGTTGCTTTGGGTGTCTGGATAGAATTTCACATGTATTTTGGAGATGTTACTTTCTCTGCATCCATGAGTCTTTTTGCACCGTACCCTGTACACGTTTCAGCTGCTTGGTTTTAAACCGCATTCGTGTTTATACTACAGCTGAAAGCCCAAAAATGGAGACATTACCAAGAAATATAAAGGTGAAAATCTATTCATTTGCCACTGCTTTTGCAGGTTCTAGATGAGACATGGGTCACTTAGTCAAAGAGAGGTCTAAAAGATACAAATGATAACGGTAAGTTGACACTTGCTAAGCACTGCAGCTTCCAACAAAATACCTGAGCTGCCTATACAGAATATAGTTCTTTAGATGTCACTTAATGTGAAGGATAAGTAGAAGACCAACTAGCCTTCTGATTAGAGAAAAAGATGCATTTGGAGGCTTTGGAGGAAAAAGTGGAAGCAGGTACTTCTGACATGACGTTCAGGAGTCCAAAGCATTGCTCTGTCAAAGGCTGAAATGCCATTCTGCTGCTGACAGGCGTGCTCTGAAACCCAAGCTGGCAGAGCCGCATCAGCACAAATCTCTACACTGACTGATTAACTTGGGTTAAATTGCATTGATTACTGCACTAAATATTGTATCACAAGAAACTTTGTATGAGCAGCAAGTGACTAAAGAATACAATCTTAGCTCTTAACATATGTTACGGCACGCTTTAGAGCAACAGTAGAAAGAAACAATAAAACATATTCAACATATCACCAGTAAGATAACATCACTGTGCATTTGTAATGCTCCTGTATGCCGGATCTCCTCAGGCTTGCCATCTCCACCTACTCCTCCCAGATAGTGCTGCAGTGTGCTTATGGTTGTTGCAGATAGTGGCAGTGCTAGCTCAGGGCTTTCTTCAATTTCCTGAGTCACTTTGTCAGGCCTAGTCTACACTTTTTTCCTCCAATGGCTCTCATTGTCTTCTTAAACGTGTTGTAACATCCAGGATTAAAGATTGCCATGTTCAATGCTTTCTACCGACTAGAAAAAACATTACCTCACCTCTTCAATGAGCTTTCTAAACATCATTACCTCAGGGAATTCTGAAACATTTATTTATTTTTATATAAAATGGAATGATGTCCACTGGAATGATAAAGCCAAATATCAGACTGAACTAGAGAATGGGATTTTTCTGTTAGAATCTGCTCAAAGGAATGACTTGATTCCCCCTTTCCTAGCTGAATATGCTAAATACTAACACAGGAAGGAATAAATGAGGTTTTCCTCTCCTTTTAGTATGCAACTCTTGATGTAAGGAAATCACATCAACAAGATGATGACTTACAGGCAAATCAGTGAAGGAACAAGACTTATGAAGAAGAAAGGAACTTAAATGTGAAGTATTGGCAGGAAGAGGATAACTCCACACACAGACAAACAAGTGCTCAGTAAGTCCACTTGGGGAAGTTTAGTTCAGATCCAAGAAAAATACTCTTTTACCTGGCATTCACAAATGAAGTGGGAGTCAATTTCCTAAACATTTTCATATATCTGCCTTCAAGCTTTTCAGGTGATTGAAGAGGTAGGCAGAAGCTTAAGAATTAAGATTTTGGAATCTACCTAAAAGGACACAGGTTGCTAGCCAAGCTTAGTTTCTGGAATGCTGTAGCTTTGAATTATTTCATATAGGTTAATGAAATTTCTAGGCCCAGACTTTTGGTCTTGCAGAAAAACAAGATTTTTTTTTTTCAAGGAAAGCATTTTTTTAATCTCTGGACTGTTCTCTTCAATTGAAAAAAATATTTTTATTTCTAATTAAACATGTAAAAAAGTTAAATGTTCTGGTCATTAAGAAATTGCTTATGAAAGAATGCAATTATTTTCTTGGCTGCTTATTTTGATTCTTTTTCTCCTGGAATTAATATAGGCTTTCAAGGAATTTGAACCTTTGGACAATATAAATTTCTTTATGGGATATTTCATTCAGAATTCAAGTTCTTTGGTAAATTTTCCCTTTAAGTTTGCTGTGCCTACTATTAATCTCAAATGTACAGCACTGAAGAGAAGGTAGTTAAGCAGCTTACATGGAGGCTAACTGGCTGCATGAACAGTCTAGTGCTTCTTTGACAGCCTGACAAGCTTGCCTTCCTATTGAATATCCAGGATTGTGGCTCATTTCTAAGCAATATAGAAAGCCTTCCCTTTCACTCTGCAAATATCAGTTTTGTCTAAAATGACTTATTAAAAAAGATGAAAGACATTGGTCTTCAAATCTATTCTTTTTTAAGCAACTCTCTGAAGCAACCTTCACCATGTGCCTGGCGATAAAATATAATCTGTTTTCAAATATTTTATGTATTCACTTCATGCATTTTAAGCACTTAGACTATTCAAGTGCACTGCCCTCTATGAGGAAGTGTGGTGTCAGCTGGATTCTGCATATGCTTCTTTATAATGTTTTTATGATAATGCTAATACATACTTCCTCCTTTTTGTCACAAGTTTCCAAATTTCCACTCACAAATCTTAGCAGACATAGTTTCCTTAAGAAGAACAGTAATGCAAAGGATGTGAAAAGTAAGCAAGGTACGGAGGACCTGTGGCATTCCTGAAAAGGGGTAAAGCTGCAGTTGTGGAAACACACATACATGAAAACATACAGTGCTGTTTCTTCAGCAGTAAAAAATTGTGAAGGCTTGTTTTCATTTTTTCTTAATCCCCTCCACAATGTTTGCAGGACTTTTCCCCATGCTCTTTGCTGCCTTCCCTCCTTCTGCGTCTTCCACATATTTGGCTGGCGAGTGGCAGCATATGCTGTGGCAGATTTACAGCAGCACATGTGCTGACCGTCCAAATGCACATGTATGCTGACCAGCCAGCTGGCTGTTCCCTCCTGAAACAAGAAAAGTACTGGATTACAAAGGCTCTTCCTTCAAGGGAATGCTAATTAGAGCCATTGCTATAACCAGCAAATCATTCATATAAAATGAATGGGAGTTTCTAATATTTGAGACTATAAGTTTGTCAGACTTGGTTATAAATTGACCAAAATCTCCAGGGATGACAATAATATGAACAGGTGGACAGTTTTTCTTTTCATCTTCTTTGTGAAAGATATGCCCAGATTTCTCACTGAACCAGGGGAAGGGTACCTAGGTGAAGAGATATGCAGAAACATACCTGGATTTGAGGTAGCCTCAGGATTTTTCTGTACAGTTGTGTAGTAGCTTGATACCACTTCTTCTGAGGGCATTCATCATACAAAAGGCAAATTCTGAAGACAAATTTTGCCCAGAGAGACCAAAGAGAAGATAGTTTCCTTGTTGATCAATCCATAATGGTGGATTAAAGTTATTCCTCTAATTTAGACCATGTTGAGCTTGGTGGGCTTAAATATAGTGACAGTGGAAGATTTAAGAAGCATTAGCAACAGTGGTACTGTGCATAAAGTTGTTCTGTTTAAAATGTCAGTTTATTGAAAGTATTAATCCCTACTATTTTATTCTGAATATATATAACAAAAGTCAGAGAACAAGACTTTCTTACGCTGCTGCAGCATTTTTACCAGAGCAGATGTAAATTCTGAGTTTGCAGTGTTTGTTCTGATAAGAAAGGGCATTTTGTGTCCTGTCCTAACAGATCCCTTTCCTACCTTTAGACATCCACCATGGAGGCATTTGCCTCTAAGCTGGTTGCTATTAAAATCTTTACAGCTAAACAAGCAGGTAGGTATAAGGTTTGGTTGAAGTGTTTTATTTGTTTCTTTTAAAATGGTATGAACAGAGCCCAAGAGCTGTGTATTTATCTCCATTGATTAGAGAAGTCACAAAAAAAATATTTCAACTATAAATAATTTTACTCTAGGTTTATTTTTTAAAAAATCAATCATTTAATAAAGTAATATTAGCCAGATTATAAAGAAATGTGAAAGTATTTTTCTTCAGTTGTTTTTTTCCCAGCCATTTCAATAATTTTTTTATACACAAACTGATTCCTGTGGGCATAATCAACATTTGCTAGAACTTAGCTCTTCCTAAGTAATAAGAAGAAATTTGGTTTCTGGTGTTTTCTCTAGTATCCTTTCTAGACAGTATATTTACATCAAGAACCAAAGAAAGCAAACTTAAGCTCTACCTGGGCTTAGCCAAATCATTTATTCATCTCCTCACTTCCAGTTCTAATCTGTTATTCTCTGTACCTCCTTGTGGTCTTCTGCCAAAAGGAATCACATTTTGACTTTAAGATGCTTTAATACAGCAATCTTTTGTATAGCATCTGTTTTCATCAGCTCATTTAGCTTTTCTGCCTTGAGCACTTTGAAAGTGTCTGATGAATGAGCTGCCCAGTGGTATAGTTTCACACTCTCTCATCAGTGGGAATCTTATTGGTGATTTCAGTGAGCTAACAAATTTAGAGGGGCTTAAATCCTTCGAGAACTATTGCTGCAGCCCTAATAAGAAGGTGTTGATAGACCTTTGGCAGTGTTATGCAAGGCTGACTCAAGGTTATTCTCATTTTTTTTCTGCCGTATGTACAGCATGTTATTTGTATTGCCATATTTTTGCTGCTGTGCAGTTACGTAAAATCTTTTTATACTCTAAAGCAAAATTCTTAATCCTCTTCTGCCTTTTCCCCCATTTTATGCTTTCAAGTAATCTTTTTTTCAGAGTATGACGCATCTTGCTTATTTTCATAAGGTTCTCTATAACTGCTCTTCTTCTAAAAAGGAAATAGACTTCCGTTGCTCATAACCTAGTCTTATCTTGATTTTATTATTGTAAATTAATTATGGGAGAATGATGAGTCATCACGACATTGTGGCTATAGAGAATTACATTTATTCAAATTAATCTTACATGAAGTTAAGATTCTCTTACACCACAATTTTTCTATGTCCCTAGATCTTTTAATATTTCTTCCCACTTTTTTACCTGCAGGTTAAAATGTATTTATTCCTGTCATGTTTTAAGAAGATGTGTGTGCACACATGAAATATAAATCATATGTATGCAAGCTTAGATCGTCAAGCATACAAGCACAATAAATTCTTTCTTTATATGAGTAGCTGAAAAGATACTCCAACAGTTGGATATCTGTGGAGGGGTTTTTTTTTGTGGGGGGTTTTTTAATTCCGTTAGAGAAAATGGTCAAAGCAACTGCACTCTGTTTTACTGTATTTGTAACTGTCTGTCCACTAGTTACTGTCAATCAGGCTCTGAGCCTTTTCATAAAACATCTTTGATCAACCAAAGAAATTGCCCCATATTCCCCCGGAATTTGTAGAATGTAGCATGCCATGTAAATGTCTGCTTGTTAGATAGATATGAAATGAAATAATTGAAAACAGAGCTATTCAGCTGAGAACTCATAAATTGTATCACAAGAAAAACTTTTTTTTATTATTATTATTTTTTTAAGCTACTGTACAATAGCCTTAGGGGAAAAATAAATAGCATTATGTATTTTAAGGTAATTTGACTGCAATGAGGTTGGAGGGAGAGACCTATAGACTTTGCATGCAGCAGTTTTCTTGGAGACATAGGATACCGCAGAAGGCAGATGTTTTTGTTTGAAAAGCATCATGTCATGCAGATGTACATTGGGCTTTACCAAGTGTAATATCTGAAAGGAAAGAGCTGTCAAAAATAATAATCCAACCTCAAAGCCAACCCTGTAATTTTAAAAATATTTGCATGTTGCCACTGCTGCCTCATATGGTAGCATAAGAAGAGCATAGAATTTGAATTCACTTAAGGTATTCGCATCCCCACAAAGTAGGATTATTTCCTGTCGCAATGGTAGGTTCCCAGAATGCCAAGTTATTTGCACTGCATGAACAGATTGCATAATTATCTGTTGACTTTCTTGAAAGGAGAGTTGGCAGTGCAGCGTGATTAGGTTTTCCAGAGTTGGCAAATGAATAGATGAGGAGACAGACACATGAGGACCATATCAGTGCAATTTTTAATAATGAGCAGAACCTCTTGGGACTTCTTTTTTTTAACATAGTGATGAAACACCTCAAATGTGAGATATATGTTTGGTTGACTTGACATGTGATGTTAAGCTGAATGACTGTGAGTGTGAGCTAAAACTACCATGTTGCTGAATAAGGATGAAAAGGTGGCCTACTAGCAATGTTCTTGTTGTTTCACTGGAAAGATCATATTTTATGCAAATCTTTCAGGTATGCCATCAGAAAAATGTAACAGAAATATTTCAATTTAGGCTTGATAAATAGGGGGAAAAAAGACATTAATATTCTTTAGGTAAACTCTTTTTAACCCCTTCAGCAAATCTTGAAACAACTTGTACATACTTGTGCAATTTTTACCTACTCTACAAAGTGGTATTAGTAACATCTCAGTTGTGAGTTCATGCCTTATTTCACCTGTGGAGAGATTCCTAAAGATCTGCCCATGCACACTTCACTGGGTTCTCCACATCAAAATTCAGAGTGAGATGTACCTTGAGTCTGCAAGTGCAATACCCTTGGACCAGACCCAAACAGTACTTTTCTACTGCTCTAAGATGAAATAGAAGAACACTGATGCAAATGATAAGTTAATTAGCTGAATTATGCAGTTTGATTTTGATCTTCCTCACTAGATTAAGAAATCATCCAAAACCTAAAAACTAGAAAGATCTGGTCAGCAGAAGACTTTTCCCAGCACTTCCTAGATTGATGATCAACCTGGTTTGATCAGGATGGCCAAAGAAGAAAAAGGTCTTCAAGAAGAAAAAGTTTGTGATACATGGGTGGCTTATGAAGGACACTATTTGTTATCTCAGTTCTATGACTTGGATTGCCCACTTGCATTTACACATCTTATAAAAGTTCCATAATAGAGTCTGGGAATCACAAGTCTATAGTGCATGAAAAAATAAAAGAAACCATTTGGGACACTCCAGAAAATAGGACAGAGATACAGGGCACCATAGCTATCACTCACAAAGTGCAAAGGGATTCCAGAGGTAAGTGAAATAGTCACATTAAACTGAAATTAAAGTCCTAAATGGGTTGGTATTCTTACATTGTTTAGTAATAAAAATAGTAGAAAAGTGTTCTTATAACTGGAGAAGTTTTGAGCTATCAGAATTTTCAGTATGTATCAGGACACAGTTCACACTCAGGAGAGAAACTTATAGTGTTATGTTTAAGTGACTCACCCTTGTATCTATCATAATTGTGGTGTATCTTTCTTTTTGTTCATTTAATGAAAAGTAAAGTAAAACTGTGTTAAAATACAATAGCAGAAAAGAATCTTGATTTATGTGTTCAGTTTTCTGATTGCAAATATAGATTCAGGAGAAAACAGTTTGAAGTACAGGATTAAATAGTACCTTAAAATATTTTCCATCAAGTTAGTCTTCTACTGTGGTTACAGGTTAATATGCAGAGTGCAGATTAAAGATTGTAGCATTTTAAAATTCTGGCAGTGTATTTCCATAGGTGGGTTCAAAAAATCTTTGAATTCTTTGGAACATTTTCACTTCTGATTGGAGATCAGATATTGCAAGGTGTATATGAAAGTAAGTAATTGATTTAGAAGGAAAATCAGAGGTTAAAACTGCAATTTTCTCCAAAGGAAACCTCCCATGTTTAGAATTTTTAGCAGCTGTCTGTGTGTTATTAACAGCCCTACTTAGATTTGACAGGCAAGTAATAATGTGGTTATTCATCTCAAAGACAGTGGACCAGAATACATTTCTGGCTCTACAAATGCATTTTAAAAACTGAAAGACAAATTTCATTACAATAAAGAATGAGAATTTGGTAAATGTAATCTTTGTGTTTTTATTGGTAGATAAATCTTTCTTCTTCTACAGCTGCCATTCTGGTTCTAGAAAGTTTAATAAATAGAGTGAGTAGTCCCCTATTTATTAGTAACTGTAATATCTGAAAGCTGAGAGAGCTGCATCCATTTCAGAATGCATTGGGCAATCCATCCTCTGTGCAGTGCCAGTGAACCCGGTTCGGTTACACTGATCTGGACCTGGTTCCACAAGAATTGTGTTACCTTTCCTGGAAAAATATTTTCCAGTCAAAGTTAGACATAAGGCAAATGATGAAAGCCTGTTCCTTACTGGAATTTGTCCGCAGGTTTACAGAGGTGCCTGGATAATAGTCTGGTGGGATTTTTCATAACATCAGACATACATGCAACTGTGTTGATTGTAGGGGTTTCCTCTCAGAATATTTTGTAGTGAGCATTTTCCTTACATCAGTGTGATCCTTAGCTTTCAATAGCTAAGATCTTAGGTAATAAAAATTTGAATAAATAAAAAGATATAAAAGGTATCTCAGTACATTTGGCTGCATTTCATAAAGTAACTCTATCACTCTTGTTATATGTAGAAAAGGCAACTAGAAATAAAGTGTTAGTAGTTAGAAACTGACAAAAAATAATATTGTAGCATTTAAGCACTTCATTATTTGCTAGTAAAAATGCAAAGGTAGAAAGTAAATCTTTTGATCTTTCTTAAGCTCTTTCTTTCCTCAAGCATTTTATTTTTAGATATCTTTTTTTTTTATGATAATGAGCCAATATCTATTTATGTTTCACCAATTAGTTTGCCTCTAATTATTGTCATTGCTTTTAATTCAGAATATAGACTTTCCCTTATGTCTGTTTAAAAAAATATCATCTCATTTCTTTCAAAGCATTATATTCTACAAATCATTCAATGTATGAGTTTGGATAGCAATAACTGAAAAAACAGTAGTTTCACCTGACAAGACAGAAACTGTCCAGACATGAAGCAAGTGTGGTATCTTCATGCGACTTATTAAATAAACGCACTTCCTTAGGAATGTAATTTAATGACGGTATAAATGACAATATAAGGCTGTGATCTAATGAAGGATGCCTCCTGTATGGTTCATAGCAAAAGAATATTTCTTCTTTTACAGCTGTCATTTTAAACTTGGTATTCATAAAATATACACAGGAAAACAATACTTGGAATTTATTCTTTGCTCTCCCTAGGGAGTGCTAAATTCTCGTTTGTTGTCATAGTCTGCATGTTATCCTTTCAGCTGAGAAACTACATGATGGAGGCTTATCTTGTTTTTGTGAAGTTCTGCCAGATTAAGCACATTGTTCACCCCAGTCTATGAAGGAAGTGAAGTGGAAGTTGTTCTCTGGTTACAATAGGAATTGTGTGAAGTTCTAAAAGAGGTGAATGTCTTCTAATTCTTTGGCCTTTTATATTAAAAACACTAGTGCCATAATACATTTGTTGCCATAATACATTGCTTCACTTTCCACATTGTTTGAGTGTGTACAGGCTCTTCAATAGGGAGGAGAGAACAAATAGATATATGGCAGTGTGAATGCTAAATGGCAAGAGAAGCAGAAACAAAGTTGTTTCAAGCACCTGACCGTCAGGTGGGTACCAGTCACAGTCAGGGCTATGGCCCTGCTGAGGGTTATTAAAGAATCTCTTTTGTTTCTGTTCACCCCAAGCAGTGAAGCCATCTGTAAATGTGACATAGTTGAAGATGTGAGCTCTGAACCTTCTGCACTGACTTCCCTAATTCCTATACTTGTTCCCTTTGTCTGACATTTCTAAGTAATTCTCCACCCAGACAAAGTCTGCATTCCAGAGGTTCTGTGAAAGACTTCATATAATTTTCAGAATTATTTGACCTTGCTTTCTTAAGAACATTTCTGTAAATCACCGGAATTTTGCCCTTTTTTAAACTCAATAACAAATTGCAAACAAAACAAAACAAAAAAACCCCAAACCAAACCAAAAAAAAAAAAAAAACCAAAACAAAACAAAAGGTTAACGTGCCACCATCAGATTTGCTCTGGATTGTACAGTGATGAAAGGTTTTTTCATGTGATGACTCTTCTTCTGGTAGACTTGTTGGACTCAATTCACTTTCGAGGGGTCAAATAAGGGCATGAACAAAGTAATGCTGGTAGGTTCTCTGCACTTGTCAAGGAGGAAGCCAGAGAATTAATGGAATGAACTATATTTTCATCTTAGGTCTTCCTTTCAAATTGAGGTTGGAACATTTTGATAATTTTAATCTGGGAAGTTTCCTTTGCTATTGTCTGTATTATATGAGAATAACTCAAATGGTCATTTTGGTTTATAAATCAGAGTGCTTTCCAGAGGTGTGACTGTAAGTTTTATTTCAAAGCACATCTCAAAACAGAAAACACATCTATGAACAGCAAGAACCTGACAGAAAGAGTATCTCTTAATTTTTACTCTTCTCACTGCAATTGCTGTCCACCTTTGTCTGAGCAATTTCTGGTTCAGGAGGTTCTCAGCTAGTAAATGAAAAAAAAAAAAAAAAGAAACATAGAGATCTTCTGGATTTCTCTCATGAACAACAAAACAGAACAAAAAAAATAAAGAGAAGAAACTAGTCACTAATGATTTTTGAGAAAGTCATCTGTGCTGTTTGGTTACTCCTTCATCCTACACATTATAAATTTTTGACAGATATGTGACCATCTCTACATATCTATCAGTCTTATAGTTAACTGAAGAATTTTAAATTGAAAGCTACCAATCTGCCATCTTTCACAAGTACTCAACCTTCACAGAAACTAAATTTGTATGACACAATCTCTCTTGAATTCCCCAAATCAGCTAATCTATAAGTAATACAGACAGAAGGCACAAAACACAGTTTATACCCTTTTATCCACCTGCTATCAAGTCAGTGCACGTCTGTTATCTAACCTAAATTGTTGGCAGCAAAGTTAGAAAGAGCTTTCTCACAGTGATTAGATGTCACTGCTGGCTCTGTCTCTAGTAGCATATGCTACAAGAGTATATCTGTCCTATAAATTGGAAGACTTACTATACCAGCTATCATTTCATTGAACATCAGATGGATGAAGCTCTCTGTTCACCGGGTCAGAATTGCAAAGTGTAATATAAAAAGGATACAAAGATTTTCAATATCCACCTAGCCAGCAGCCCATCTCGTTTTGTTCTGTTCTTTAGAAGCTGCCCAACATCAAGTTACTTAGAAGAAGGTATAATAATCACCATGAAGGTAACAACTGATTTGTAAATAAACTTTTATATACTAAAATATAGTGATCTACATTATCTTGCATAGATTTATTCCATTTTTTAAACACACACACACAGACAGACACACACACACACACAGAGATAGATAGATATATATATATATACCAGGAGTGAGAGTTCCACTTATCTCTTCAAATTTTTGGGTTGCAAGGACATCTTGAAATTACTATATTTACAAGCTAATTGGGTATTGTTCAGTATTGCTTCTGCTGAGCAGTGCACAATATGCCACTTCAGATTTGTATTGATTATTCCCCCTTCTTGTATTATGGGACAAACTGTAGTGGAACATCTGCTTTACTGTTTATAGTTCATTCATTATTTCCTATAAGTTTTTCATCCATTACTTACACTTACTAATTCTAAACAATCTGCAAATTTTCAATTTCTTTTAATGTAAATTTTTCTCTATAGCTTTCATTTGTTTCTTGTCTTTGATTCAATTTGCTTTCTGCTACATATTTTAAGATCATCTGTCTAGAGTCATGTCCAAGCAGAAAAATCTACAGTTATTTTATTTAGTGTCTTCTTAACACTTTTGTATTTGTTTGGACCATGTTACTTTACACAAGAATTAATTTCTGAACACTGCTGCATATGTAAATATTTTCATTAGCTGTCCTAAGATTTTCCATCAAATGCTTACCTTTGATTTTTGTATCCTACTTAGATGTATAGTTTAATTTCTTCTACTTGTAGTATAAAAGCTCTTATTTACCACTGTAACAAAGTCTGAAACAACAACAATTAAAGTCTGTGAAAAGATTTGAATTGGCTAGTTCACCCATCTGCTCTTTAAAAAGGGATGTGCTTCTTTCTATCTCATTTGCTCCCATGCATACCAAATTATGCATAATTCCAGTTTTACACATACTTTGTGAAAAATGGTATGTAGTGTTCTAGACGTGACCCAGCATTTAAATCCCCAGTATGAACCAAAATGGAAATTGTGATACCTTTAATTAGGTTTGCAGTCTAGTCCTTCAGGGTTCTTTCTACAGAAAGAATAGTACAGATTTTGGAGTCTGGTGGCAATTTCTGAAGCACTATAGTTAATTATTGTTGGTGCAAATCAAGTTTTTGATAGAAACCCAACTCCCTACTCCCAATTAATCTTTATCACTGTCCTAGACAAAGACAGAAGTGCAATTCAGGTATCAGAGAAGCTAAATAGCCCTCTGTTGATGCATGTCTGTTTTCCTTTACCTTATGGGCACCCAGGATATACAAGGTCCTAATTTAATCACTGCGGTTCAATGTATAAATTTTAGTAGCATAAACCCACGTTTTCCTTTCATGCAGGGACATTGTTGCAACACAATTCAATGAAGACTAAAGGAAAGACTTGGAGGGTGATGCTAGAATGATTCATCTGCTGTCTGCAGGTGTTTCTCCCAAAATAAGAAAAAGGCAAATTGGAATCATAGGAAATTTCTAATGTTGTACCCAAACTGTCATAATTTTTATTATTTCTACTATTTCTTGTTCAATTTTTGTATATAATCGCAAGGAAAATAAAATCACACACACAGGAAAAAGATAAAGCATATATAAACTTAATTTCCGAATTTAAATGCATCAATACTTCTTCAGTGAGCAGCCTTCCCAAAACATCTAACAATTCTGTCTGAATCCTACTCATAATCATGATAAAAGTCTTCATCTGAGAAACTCACCACAGGACAGAGACCAGCAGACGACTTTAAAACGTGACTCTCATGTTTCAAGAACAACCAAGAGAAAAAAACTTCCTTTCCTTTTTCATATAGTAATTTATTTATTAGACATTTCCTGTAGTGATAGGGAATTTTCCAAAGGAATATGCTACTCATAAGGCTATGGATTTTTCTCCAGTGCACCTTTTATTTGAGCGCCAAATATTCCTGGAATGCTTCACAGAAACTTTATGAACATATTTTATTGACTGAAATGTTGTTTACAAATACTTTCAACCCTTCACCCTTTTAGGGATGCAAATCTTTTTGAAATGCACTCATAGTCCTCCATTGATTTTGATGACCTTCTGACCACCTCCTTGGAGTAGCTTGAGGGGAGAATTAATCAGTGATCAAACAGAAAAAATCCTAAGGGTTTCTAAAGCAACATACTGCCATCTCAAACAGGAACTCATTCTTTTGAATTCAGTGGAGAATCCAGTATAAAAAAAATCTAAGTTAATGAATGAAGACTAAGACTTGCACAGGTTCCTAGCACAGCAGCTTTTTTTGTCACTTTATTTTACTTTATTTTCCCTTCTCTGGTTTTGAAGTATCAAAAAAGTCACAAATTATAATATCCTTTAAAATAAGGAATATTTTTTACTATTTACCAGCTCATGGCTACTTTAGCTGTTCTCCTTGCTTGAGAGATAAGAAAGGATAATTTTTTTCAGAATCACTCTGCAAATAATACATCAGAACCACACGCACAGTTGAGAATTACAACTCTCTTGATCTACCTCTTGTCTTATTCATATTAAACTCATAAGGTTTTGATTCCTTCATTAAACTTCCTTTCATAATTACCATAAATAAATAATACCTTCCTGTTCTCCTATCCTCTGCCACCTCTGCCCTACTTCCAAAATCAGCAATACAAAAATCAGTGGCTAATATGTTGAATTACTGGGAAAAGCTGCATAACCATGACAAGGTTATTCTCTCAGTCTCAGGCTACCAAGCATACACAAACACTTGCCAACACCAAGGACAAGGAACAGCTTTGGATTCTGCCAGTCTGCTCTGCTGCTTGGCCACAGTGTACATGTAAACACACAAAGAACACTGTGTGGTGTAAACACATGTGCATGCATACGCATACCCATATTCCAACATGGGCTTTGCTACTGCATTAATTTACTGCTTATTAAACCTATTGACCTTTCAGGTGATAAGATGTAATGATTGTTCCCTTGTAATATTTGATCTTCTTTTTAGATTTATCTTAAGCTGGAAAACATGATTTTCTGGCAGCATCACAATTAGAGAGAGATGTAGGCTTGGGTCCTCAGAAACTTCTCAGACACTTGTTCCACAGGAACTTTTTTTACCTATATTTAGAGATCTAAGTCTTTCAGAGAGTCTTGGATACACACTAAGTACCATAGGCAAAAAGCAGGAGTTAATCCTTGTACCAGGAACAAGTATTTCCAGCAGAAAAAGATTTGGAACAACAGATGAGTGCTTCCAAAATTGTGTTTTTATTAGTGTCTTTCATCTCAGCTGACAGGATAATTAATCATAATTAAAAAGATAACCTGGGTTAGTGAGGCTTGCTCTGCAATAGAGTTGTGAAATTAATTTCTAGATGGCCTTTGTACATACAGCACGGTTTTCAATGCTTATGAGAGAAAATGCTTCCATTGAACACAAACACTGATAATGACACACTCATCTTTTTCTAAAAAGAAATTTGACCAAATAAACTACAAGTCAGATTCTCAGCTGTATAATGTTGAGGATGTCAGTAGTAATTCACTGTCATGAACAGTTATATAAATATGCCTACTTCATTGAGGCATGGGTATTTTTCAAGAAATTTTAAAAATACTTTCGATATTGGCCAACAGGTATAAGGAATTTATTATCAGAATAAATTTTAGAGAACAAAAATATCTCTGTGTGCATAGGATTTCCCTGCTACTAGCTTTGCATCCAAGGCAGAATGTCATAAAAGCAGCCCTTTAACACTGAGCGTTTTCAGAGCTCCAGAACTGCGACTGCAACATCTACAGATGCTCTGTTCAAGGCAGATTCTCTTTATGATTAATGCAGAGAAACATGCATTTTTAAGGTGTAATTCATCTGGCTTGTTTAAAACAGTCACTTTAAGATGTGATGAATCATATCTTAGACTCCATTGACAGTACTAATGAAAATTCCTTAGCTCTGAAGGATGTCCATGCTGACTGACTTAGACAAATTGAGCCCAAGAAGCCTAATATGGTGTAATCATTATGGTTTCCATTAGCAATTTTGCAAAGACTTGCTGTATACATTTGGGCAATTATATTTTTTGAGAATTAAAATCTCTAAAATTAATTGTCTTTCCTGAAGTCTGGGAACCTTGACTCCTCAGTGAAGGATAAGACAGGGTTTTGAGCATCAGAATGGAAGCAGGTGTCTTTTAGTAATATTAGTTTTAATTTCTCTTTGTGTCAGCTGTTACATATGTAAAATGTGAATTAGAATATTAATCTTATTATGACCTGGTTTGTCTTTATTCATTCAGATTTATAAAGTGCTTGATAAACTCAAAAGGATACAGATGCCAAACTTTATTATCTGTATTATTCATCTTTATTACTGTCACCTACTCATATATATTTTCAACTCAGGTTGAATTTTGACCCCTGATCATATCTCGTTTCTAACTATATTGGATATTTAACTGTTCATCACTGTGTCTTGAGACCACTGAATTTTCATATCAGTACATTTGTGATTCAGAGCATATCCCACAATGCCTTTTTCGATTCTGTATTGAATGTGCTTTCCATAAGATACTAAAGATTCAGGGTCACAAGCTATCATTTTATTAATATTAAGGCACTTTTTTATCAACAGATGAACAATCATGATGATTAAAAATGCTTCTTCTCTCAAGGGCTTGTACAGTATTTTGCATTCTCTGGCATGTTGATTAGTTATGTTGATTGAAAATGAGTGAAAAACAGAGACAACTTATTAGCCAGTTTAGTTAGCTGCTACTTACATTAATGAAAATGTCTGGATGCATGCCCATTAAGAAAACTTGGGAGATCAGAGGTTGAAAAGTGATTCCTTTGCTTCTCACAGCTGACAGCTTGGAAAGGATCACATCCAGAAACGGCTGTTGAGGCATGCACAGCCTCCACAAGGAAATGTTGCTGTGTTGGAGCCCAGTCCAAAACAGAGCACCCTCAGAGCAGGGAAGTCATGCTCAGCGGGTGTTTGCATTGCACCCCTCCAAAGGCTGGCATTGTAGGGGCTGCTTTGGCAGCAGTAATATTTATCAGCAAAAGCAGCTACAGCAGCTCCATTAGTGCTACTGCTAACAATACACAGCTTGCTTTCACTGCCTGAGAGGCATAGACGGAAATAAGGGACAGCACATGACTGGGTTTCTGAAGGACAGCTTTGGGTTTTTCTTTACAATTTTTTTATTTATATTGCCAAATCAGAGGGTATATAAGGTAACAAAACAATTTCTTATATATATGTATTTATTTCATTTCGGATGATGACAGGGAGCTTCATGCTGAGCTCAAACCCCTTTCTCTCAGCTAGTAGTATGCACTGGTGGCTCATGGTGGGGGGAGGGAGAAGGTAGAAGAAATGTTGCCAAGATTCTTCAACATTTGGAATTGCAAGGAAAAAAGCAGTAAAGTGATTTGCCCAAGGTGATGCAGTAAGTGCCAGGAACTGAATCCAGATCCTCTGAGTCACAGCCCAATGCCTTAATCAGCTGACCATGTTTCCAAGCAGTTGGCTTTACAAAATCATTTGGCCTGATTTACTGGCAAAGTCATACGATAGTGAATTTTCCCACTACAAAAAGTCAATGACCTAAAAAAGAAAAAAAAAGGAATAGCTTTTCCTCTTTTTTTCCTGTTAACTGGAAACATATCATACCTGAGAAATACTGCAAAATAAATGCTGAAGAGAAAGGATGATGAACAAGGCTTACTGGTAGTGCAGCACCCATTCCTGCAAGTCTCAGGTGGCAATGATTTGTCAAAAGAAAATGTGTGTTAGAATGAAAGGCAAGGATCTTACCATCAACAAAACATCTGTTGCTTGACAGTTGCCACTTGGACTATGGGAAAGGCCTGAGAAGGAGTTTTGAGGACTTTGCCTGTGAGTCTTAGAGCAATGCATCTCTATTTACTTTTTTCAAATGTTTAGTTCTATCTGAGCAAAGAAATCAGATTTCATCCTGACTTTGGTGTAATTCATATGGACTCTGGAACGCTTGTATTCTGTGTTATTTTCCTTTTTTTTTTTTTTAAATACATAGGTAGACTAAAATATAGCATTATTCTTCTCGTGTGGAGTTTGAATAATCAGTAAACTAATGTTACCTATTTCTGACACATCAGAGTTAAAGCAGTTAAAATGTCAGCTTACTGAACAAGCATATCTGTGGGTTTAAACACAGACCTGCTGAGTTAGCACTGGAAAATTCAAATAGTTTTAATTTGTTTCTACTTGCTGTCCCAGTGTGAAAATGGATATTTTACTTAACTGTGAAAAGCAAGATGAACTATGTTATTCAGTGCCTAAACTGAGGAGAGGTAGTTAGTAGACAGATTTCCCTTACAACCCAGGTCCAAGACATTTTTGTAGCACCATAATCCAAAAATTGCACCAAACAGATTCTGTCAGAGACACATTATATCAAAGCCTTCTGTTCTATAGGTTTTATGCCTTATGAATGGTGGTGGTGATCTCTAGAGAAGAGTTGCTGCCTGGAGAGGAATCCCATGTTGCACATATCACTAGTGTGTGTAGCACAGATGCATTACAAAATTAATTGTTGAATTCAATAATTTCTTCACCAGGTGAGAAACATTCTGTCATGCCATCCATAGGCATCTTTTGGGATACTTTTATCTGCTATTCTTCAGTTAGATTAATGGACAGGCACTAACACATAGGAAAACTGAAAAAAAGAGTCCTCCTTCTTTTGTGGGATTGTGTTGAGAAGTCATCAGTAAACCAAAAGCAGTACATGCCCACCAGTCTGTAATATGTATATTTCATTCTCTCACCTACTTATTGTATTTGCTATTACTAAAATATCTACTGTGCAAAGTTTTCAACTTTGTAAATGTGTTCATTTACAGTGTTCATCTTCTGAGATCCTACTGAAATCTTCATCCAGAGAGAGAAAACACACACAGCAGCAACTTAAAAGGTAAAAGTGTAGTGACTAATGGCCTCCTTGGCTGGAGTTTGGTTGGTTTGATAGTGTTCCTGTAGAAGATAGCTGGGCATCTACTAGATAGATTACATTTTCTTTTTTTTTTTTTTTCTGTTTGGTTGGTTGGTTTTGGTTTTCTTTGTTTGTTTGTTTGGGTTTTAGTGTTTTGTTTTGTTTTTTGGTTTTTGGTTTTTTTTAAGAAGAAAGCCTTATCCAGCAGGCAACTATCAAGCCAAGTTATTTAACAATAAATAATTCTGCTTTTACATGTAAGCTTTTACATATTGAACCTCTTATGTACAGAGTTCCCTAAAATCCTGATGGAAATACTTCATCTAGCTGTTGGTGGTTAAAGAAAAGCTCACAGGATTTGCAGGTTAAAAAAAAAAAAAAAAAAACAACAAACCACGTGATGGGAGAATTTTATGATTTAGATATATACACAAATCCCTAAACTGAGCTAGAAAGAGCTTTGGATAATTTTGAACATACCTAATATGATAAGGGGAAAGGGAATTACAAGATGCTCTATTTCAGCCATGGGAATGGTTTTCTTATTAGATTTTGAGTGATTAAAAGTCCAGTATAATAAAACATTATGAAAAGAAGTATAAAGCAAGCTGGAGGTACTTTGAGTAAAAAGAGCTTAAGATCCATCTCTGATAGAAGAGAATGGAGCAATAACCCTGTGTCATCTGCCTACATAAAACCAGGATTTTCTGTAGGTTTAATAAAACTGCGGAAAAATATACAGGAAGATCTTTATACTTCTATTGTCTTGCACTGCATGGCAGCATGCAAGAGGATACAAAAGGAACTGGGTCAAAAGCCATGTTCATGCAATCCTGAGTTAGCTGACAGTAGATCAAATTTACACCTAAAGAATAAGCTTCTCTGATAACAATAAAAAAGTACATTGTGAATTAGTATGAATATTAAGCATAGCAAGATAAAAACATATCTCATTTCTGAGCACAAAAATGTAATTGTCTAATTTCCTCTGAAATGTGTCATAAACTTGCCTTTTATTCAGCATTTTGAAATAAAAATGGAGCATATTACACTTCTCTATAGTATAGTTATGCAATTCAATGGGGGATGAAATGTCATGATTTAATAAATAGGATAAAGATTAGTAAAATAATTTAATTGCTGTTCTCCCTTATTTTCAGTCATCACTGAGGATGCAAGAGAGCCGTAGTGGAAGATTAATTTGAGTCTTTATGCAGATATGGGTCAGTTGTCCACAGCTGTACTGTTTTCTGTAAGTGCGAACATGCTTCAACGCAGAGACATTTGCTGCAAATGAGGCAGTGATTGCAAATGAACCACACACTTCCCTGAGCAAGAAGCAGTGGAAGTGTGTATCTCCTTGCAGGTTGTGCCCAGACACGATCAGGTCTGCTCTGCTCCCAGCAAAGTGCACAGGGTGCTTCTATGGTGCCTGTAAACACATAGTCTTGAGTCGTATCTTTGTCTTGGATGGTCTTCCTGGATTTAACCATATTTAGGACTAGCTTTGAGATGACCTTTAAAGTCTCAGGTTGCACACGCTCCTGCTAGGTCTGACTGAACTGTTCTCATTTCCTATGTTGCTCTACAGCCATTTCACACTGCCACAATCAGATAGAGAGGAAGCCTGAGCTTGGACTGCTCTGAAGCTCAAGTTCTCAAATATTTTCTGTGTCTGCTTACACATATTTAAGTTCTCCTTTGGAGCTACAGTACTCCCAATGACCCCTAAACTCTTGGAGGTCCATAATTTAGTAAGTACAAGCTATAGTAACTAGGTCTGTGCAAGGCTCTGTCTCACTGTTTATTTTTTCAGAGGAACATGTTGTCTGAACGCCTACACCACTATTCCAGGCACTAAGCATGTTGAATTAATTACAGGCATTTGATGGTACCCAAATGAGCCAGTGATTCAGCAGCCACATATGATCCCTTCAACTTTCACGCAGGAAATGCACAGCCTCAGCCTGACTCTTATCTCCAAGCAGTTTTGATCACACTAGTGCTACACCTGACTTCCACTATTACATCCATGTGGATAATCAGATATATAAATTGCCACAGTGCTGTCACATGAACTGCTAACAGACAGCATTTTTCTTGTCTAAAATATGTGCCTGTGGCTGGTCTCTTTCACACTTCTCCCCCCACATACAATTTTGAGGTTTTCATCAGTTATTCACTCTGAAGCCTCAGGTTGCCATCAAGTCACTGCACTGCCCAGCTGCTCGGGAATTTTTTAATGCTACCTGTTTAGCCTAAAGATTAAAAGCTGCTTCTGGGCTCAATTCAGTCTTAATAATATAATTGTGTGACACATTACTGTTCTGTCTCTGCCACTGTGCCAGTGATGACAGGGACTTACAAGGGCAGGGTGCTGAGTCACAGAAGACATCTAAGAGCAAATCCAGCTCTTAGGAGAAAAACTAGGCTGGGCACAGAAAAACAATTCTAAATTTGAAATTTGGGCAAATAATCTTTGTCATCATAAATTCCCTAAAATTAAGGTAGAGATGGTTTCTTTAGAAAGTAATAGCTGTGATTTATCAAGGGAGGCATTGGCAGAACTGTTATGGGATCAGAAGAGCTGTAAAATTTATTGCTAATAGGTGTTATTCCTTAACTGTCATCACAATGAGACTCAGGTGTATGCAAAGCAAGCCACCTGTTTTTCCTGTCTAATCTGCCATGTTTATAAATCATTTACTGAAATAAGGTTTCTAAATGAAATAATGGTGCTATAACAGCCTGACCCAAACCATACTTGCTGGGCAGAATCTGTGGCCTTATGAGGTGTGAAACGAAGGAAGGTGAATGCTGTCACAGAAAAGCCAAAGGCAGGAAGTTATGAGGCAGTTCAGGGACAGAGCAGGCAAAAGAAGAGGTAAAAAGGTTATGAATCTGATGGCACCATTGCCTGCAGCAGGGGAATGGGAACTCAAAGCATCTTGTTTTATCAGCGAAAAAGAGAGAAGGTTTCTGCTAGGACACGAAGGACGATGAAGTAGCAGTAACTGATCACAATTTTTAGGCTTTCTTATGCCTGTCGTCCCCCCCCCACATCAGTTTCCCTCTGACTTTCCATTCCAGCTCTTCTTCCAGCTGCTTCTTCCTTCTCACCCCTTTTTCTTAACAGGAAGCAAAGCACTGCTTCAGCCCCTCATCTCCAAGGTGGCAAAATTCAGTTTAGCCCACACCACTTGAGAGCCTTCAGGCAGCCCTGACGCTCATCCATGTGATGTTTAAAAGCCTGAACAATCATCTGACATTGTCAGAGCAAGTGCAGATGAGTTGACTCCCTGAGGCAACGCAAGACAATGTTTGCTGAGTCTCAAAAGCTGTTTACCATGAAAACATAGAACTGCTCCATGGAAATCTGGTGCTGTGCCTTGCATCACATGAGCACTATGTCAATGTGGCTGCCTTTTTTTTTTCCCTGTTTAATCTGTAGTACTTATAAATCATTTACTGAATAAAGGTTTCTAGATGGAACAATTGTGATGTTTGCAATATCAGCAAAGACCTGTACTGCACTGCATGGGCAGAATCCATGGCCTAGGGAGGTATGCAACCAAGGAAGGTGAATGCTGCCATAAAAAGTCAAAAACATGTATTAATATGATTTGTCTGCCTTTCCTACACTGGCATTTAAGTAGCTTGAAAGTAATTTATATAAAGCTCAGAAAACCTTTGTGCTAGTCAGATACACTTGATGGGAACATTTGAATCGATGCTGGATGAGCTGTTGACTTTGGTAAAATTATTAATGAGATTTCCTCCATGTGAAGTCTGGGATCAAAATCACATCACACAGGTTTTACATTAAACATTGTATTGTTGTAGGGCCTCACATGGCAGAGTTAGAAGAGAAGAATAATTAAGATTCTTGACTTGTCACCCTCTCTACTCCAGCCTAACTCACAGATGCTACAGATCTTATATTTGGGGAATTTTACTACTGTCTGTTCCCCAGTTTGTATAAGGGAGCTGCATCTGGCCTTTGTTCCACTCTGATCCTCTGTGTAGAAATCCTGAGAAAGGAAGGAATGTTGCTTTTCCTTTGTGTTATCAGTGAATTTTGGGATACGTGATGTTTCCTGCATTCCTTCCTGCAGAACAGTCCCTTCAAACAAGTGTGTGTGAGGCACAGATGATCTGGGGAACATCTAGCTAATGACAGCTCTGTAAGGGCATCTTTCTCTGGGTCCACTCGAGGGGGGTGTTCTCAAGGCCGTTGTGTGTCTGTGACTATTCAGCTGTTTTCAAGCATCTGGATTTTCACAGAAACCTTAAAGAATGCAAATCTTCCTTTTTAGATGAGTCATCCCAGAAGACTGCCCATGGTCCTAGCTGGGGACAGTGAGAGGGAAATCCTGCAAGCACATGCTCGGAATAACTGCAAAGGTTCCATCCACCTGGTAGGCAGAGAGACCTCAGGGTCTGTTTGAGGGCTCCAGGGCCTCACACCAGCTGTAGTTCAGTCGTATTTGTTTCAGAAAGGGCTGACCTGTAGGCCCAGCCCTTGGCTGAACTGTTGGCTATAAAGTTTAGGGACAACCCTTCCACCCTGATGTGAGATTCTGCACTTCCCTGCACAGTCTAGGGAACCCTTTTAGTGATCCAGTCCTGTGTATTTCCCTTTTGTTTTCCTTGTAAGTTTTCAGCCTAAAACAATAGAGGAGTTTCCAACAATAAGGGGATTTTCAGCTCTCTGAGCTTAGTCATTTCCTATTACTCAAAAGAAGAAAATGTGAAAAAGTTCCAATTTAGAAGGCCTTTGGCTGGTGGTCCAGCCAAAATTTATGTATCTGTTTTCACAAAGTACTAAACTTCAGAACAGCAGGAGTGTTGTCTCTCTGTGAAAATAACATGATATTTTAGAAAAATTGTTCAAACTGGCATAGTAAATAACTTTGAACACCACATAATTTGCAGCGGACTTTAGTGTTTCTGTGACAACAGAGAATGCTGGCCTCATTTTATTCTGTCTTGTTGGATATTACAGGAAAACCTATTGAACAGTTCCAGTGTTATGGTTTATAACTACAATTGCTACAGATTACCCAACTGCAATAGTCCTGTTCTGAAGGCTGTATGGACTGCAGCTTTGGGTATTAAGCATATGTTTAACAATTATTTTTTTGCTGATACTGTGGCTTATATTAAGTTCAGTTTATCTGTGTCTCAGGGTTGAAAACTTCAGTTAAAGAATAGACTTTCTAAACTGAGAAATACCACTAATATTGATCAGTTAAATGGGATGCATATACCAAATAGATATAGATCTTACTGACATATGACTTGTTGCAACATTTTTTGCTGGAAAAGAGATTCTTGCTAATTGGACTTTTGCATATGTTCAAAAGTTCTCGTGGAAAATGCTTCAAGCTTTTTATCATGCTGGATTTTTAGTCAGTACTTTCCCCCATAGTTTCAAAATACTGCTTCATGGTCAATAGTTGTTTCCAACATTCACATTCTTTTATGTACTGTCTAAAAGTGTTGTGCTATAGTGTTTGGCTCAAGTCATTGTCTTGCCCTGATTTGAATATCTATTTCAAATGAAAATAAAAACACTCCACCTTTTGATAGTGTCCTAGAATCATAGTCAATTTAGGCTGTAAAAAGTCTCAGGAGGTTGTCTGAACCAACTGTCTGGTCAAAGTAAGAAAAACTTCAACTTTGGCTCAAGTGTCTTTTGAATATTTCCAGATGAAGTTTACACATCAGCAATGAATACCATGTTGCAACCATTTCATAGCTTGGAGAATAATTACCTCTCTTTCCTGTATGCTTTTCCTTACACAGAGATCCAATGTGGCCATCCATTTCTGAAGACAGTTGCAGAGACTTGTGAAAAATATACATTTAAACAACCCCTGCACTACTGAAATTTTCTCAGCTACTATCTTGAATATCTTTTACGTCTTTTGCACTAAGTCCTTCATATAACTTTCTATTTCACTGCAAGCAATGGGAATTTTGCACATCATTCATATAGCTCCCTCTTTACCAACGTTGTCTGGAATGCACCTGAGAAAATGGAATTCTCTATTTTCAACAACATTTTTGTGTGACCTCCTTGAATATAATTTACATCCCAGCTTGTCTTGGTTCAACCTTCATTTCATTTGGTTCTCTTCGGCAAATCAGTGTGTTCCTCCTTTTTATCAAATGATGAAGCAAAACTAGACACTTCCCAGTTGAGTGCTTTAGACACATGTTCTTCAGAAAAATATCATGTTAGGTGTCCTAATAATTAATACTATTGATGGAAAATACTATTATTTTAAAAGCTTTCATGCTTTCTTTCTATACTAGTTTTAGAATACATTTCCCCAAACAGAGTTCTGTAAACTTCAAGCAATAGAAGATGTTTAAAAACTCTCCTCCTGAAACTGCAGAAGCGTAAGCAGTTGCCACAATTACACAAATCAGAACATGAAGCAGGATTAACATATTAAAGCTTGCTTGATTGCTTTTTCCTGTGGTATGCCAAAACAAAGTTAGAACAGCTGATTCAGGGATGTCTGAAAGAGAAACTTTTTCCATGTCGTTCTTATCATATGATTCCTGCAAGACACATGTCCTAAAACAATAACAAACATTCTTTTATGGTCCTAAGCAGTTCTTGTTCTATAATCATGTGATAGTTGTTTGATCTAGACATCCTGAACTAAAATAGTTTATGTATTTTCTTTTTTACAATTACGGAGTGTTTTATAAGAAAGCGTAAGATACTGTGGACATGGAAAGTGAGTAAATACAACAAACTAAATCGATTGCCTAAGTTGAGTAGATGTTCAGAGTGAATGCTTAATTTGCCTCTAACTTCTGATGTAAGTGTAAGGAAAACCATTACAACAAGAATTACTTTAATATGCATTTTTTTATTCTATTATTTATTTAGTATTGTTTTGTCTCATATTCTGGGAAGAAAATTATATATGGGTTGATGAATAAACATGTATTTAAATGCAACAATCATTTTTGCAACAAAGCTATAACCTTTAGGAATGGGAAAGCCGAATGTTAATAATGTATAAACAAGACAGCCCAAAGAAAGTCTTCCCCAACTCCTAATTTCTTAAGTCATGTAATATGATTGTATTAATTATCAAGAAAATGGGAAGTTTTTCTCAAATCTATGAATATAAAGCCAAATTCAATTTTTGGTCTAACTGAACTGGCCATGAAAGCATTCATCATTAATGCAGTTACTATATGAGTAAAGAAAAGAAGTACACATAAACAGAAAAAAAAAAAAATAGAAACTCAAATGCAAGACAGTGAGCTTTTTCCAGAGTGGGAATTGCCTGTGGCATATTTGCTTTCACAATTCTTGCTGCAATAAGAACTGGTTTCTAATTTGATGTTAGGTGCCATTACGTTAGAAATAATAAATATTATGTAATAAGCACACTTCGCATACAACAAACAAATACATGTGCAAAGAAAGATATATATATAAACACAAAGAAAATTGGAATGAAAATTTGCTATTTCACCCTGTTGAGCAGATTACGTAAATATTTTTCCACTTGGAATAGTCCATGGAAGCACATGCAACCTCAAAATCTTCAATTTTCTTGCATATTCCAGGCTTAACCATTGAAGTATACCAGGGAAGAGTATGAGTACCAATTTCATGTTACATTTCAGAATTCTAAACAAGTCACAGACCTGAGTATTTCCCACTGAAGACAAAGGAGTTTGTCAGCATGGGATTAATTTAATCTGATGCATTTTGCCAAAGCTGTTTTTCTAAGTACACTATAAAATCAAGAGGGGGAAATCAGCACTTTCTGAGGGCCATCTGAGGATGGATGGCAATATCTGGTAGAGTTATTCACCTTCTAGAAGTATCGACCTTTCTCCATAATGATTGCAGAGAGTCATAGGTAAGCAGGTGAATTGAGGAGAGCTAAATCTTCAAGAGATGTTAGATAAAGTTTAATCTATGATGATGACGTATTTGTTCTTATTTCTCATAATTTTGTACTTCTAAGAAAACAGAAATTTGGTGAAAAGCAAAATGAAAAGTTAAAAATTAAAGAAGTTTTAAAAAATCTGCTTGTAGTATAAGCAAAATCCTGTACTGCAAGAGCAGTCAGGGTTTTAGAGCTTCTTCTTAGAAAACCAGAATAGCCTTCTACCCTTGTGTAATGGCCCTTCAAAGTTATAACAATAAAACTTCATAGTGCCATTCACTGTCACATAGTCTATAGATACTTTCACACAACATTAAGAAATGTTAAAACACCTCTCCCTTCCCACACTGAGAATGTGTATGAATCCTCCCCCAGTCCATGTTGGTTTAGAATACATTTTTATAGCAAAGATGCAAGCTCAATAACATGCAGTGATTTATCTTGGGCACAGAAACTCAACCGTAACTGCAATGAAAGCAATATGGCAGTAAAACAAGGGATCTGGACCATCTGGGTGCAAATATGTGGCTTCAAAAAATGTTTAGAGGAAAGAAAATTGACATATATCTGGAAATTAAAAGCTCTGCATTCAACTCTTTTGTCACTCACTGATTGACTTTGTTTATGACACTGATGATTGCTTTCAGTCACATGGTGCCCACCTCTTCTTTACACTCAGGAAACTGGGGAAATGGGCTAAAACTTTGTTTTCCCATGTGGGGATGATGTGTAATCAACAAATATTTAATAGCTGTGGAACAAGAACTAATGGATTCTTTAGTTATCTTTGCCTCACAAGAGGTCATTTACACAAATTTTTCAATTAGCAGTATTGTTATAGTATCACTTCCCTCTCTCAGCTATGCCACTTCTGATCGTGATATGAACATAATAATAAAAATAATAGCCCTCCACCTGAAACAAAGGAGCATTATTCCATTCAATATTCACTTAACTATATAAAAAGTTTGGTTGCTTTGTTCAATGTTAGTAATTTTTATATTCTTGCTCACATAAATGTAAAGTGAAAAATGAATTATTAGTGTTTGCAAATAAGGTTGGAGACTTTGCAGTGCTGAAACAAAATGCAGGATTTTGTGTCTCAGTGGAAAAGTAAAGCGGAATAGGTTTGTTGCTAAAACAATAAAAGTTTATTCCTATGTCTGTTCTGGTTTTTATGGTTTGTTATTGTACTGAAACTCATCTAGTGTTTACCAGGTGATAAAAAGGACAAGCCAAACTCTACTGCACTGGAAAGCTGTGAAATTTTGTTGTCATAACTGATATCAAATAAAACTGCAAAGTGGGATAATGTCAGAGTCCCTCTGTAGAAAAGAGAAATCCAGAGTTTTCGAAACAAGTGAAAAATATTAGTTTGGCATTGTTCAAAATTCTAAGCTGGATTCTGATAGAATTTATGCTGAACTTCTGAGAAACCCAAATGAAAGCCAGCAAAATAGCAGTACCCTCTAGATTTGTAAATAACAGGGATTGCCCAAAATGTACTGAATCAAGGGGCCCCACCAAAACCTGGAAACAGAAGTCTCTGCTTTTCAAAGATGCATCTTCATTTGCAAGTCAAGCAGTTACCATGTGGTAAAACACTTCGTTGCAGCAGTTTATGTATCAGGAATGTCAGGTCACAGTTTGCCCATTCAGCACTGTACAGTTAATATGCTTTCATTTCACCCCTGAATCAACTATGTTTATGATGCATTTAAAATGTTCTAGTGTAGTCCAAAAGAGTTTATTTCTTTTGAAATCTTAAAAGATCATTACCTTAATTCAAAACAATCTTCAAGATATCCAGGAGCTGTTCACCTCACCATGTGTGACAGCAGAGCACTCTCCCCTTTATTGGTTCTGCAGTACACAGATGAGACAAAGATAAGGAAAAGCCAGAACTGTTGCTTCCCAATCCTATTCTCCATCATCCCACAGAACATCTGCTCCCCACAGGAGAAAAAATTATCTTTTGGGGAGATGTATAGTAAATGTATCTGAATCCATCTCAGATTTGTGCAATAAGTCAAGCATCAAACTAATAACCTACCGTCAAAAAAATTAAATTGCATCCTTAGCTAAGGTGGATTTTAATTTATTAGAAAGCCCTAAAACTTACCACACAGCTGTGAAACCCTATGTCTCTGCAGAAAATCTAAGAGCCCATTTTAAAGGTAAGGAAAATTGCAGTAGAAGAAAGTAGAAGCTCCTTTCAGAAGGCAACCTAAGACAGTCTGATGAAAATTCATGGGGCCTTCAAGTTTTTGCTACCAGTTAAATCTGAGCAGAATTTCACAGCCCAAATAAAAGCCACAAAATTAATATCTCGCCTGAGGGAGTACCCTGTTCCAAATACCAAAATCTCTCTGAAAGCAATAAGTGTGAAGCTATACTCCGGTTTTGCTGAGAATAAACTATTACAAACCACCACTTCCTCTCTCCTGTTCCTGTTCCACAAAATCCAAAGTACTAGCATATGTAGACTCATATGTAGACTCATATGTAGACACTGTCTCCAAAAAGTAAAAGAGGAGGAGTTCTCACACATAGCTGAGAATGCAGTAAGGGAGTCAGAAAGGTGGAAAAAAGACATAAAAAACTAAAAAGGGAACCTCCTTGGATTTTCTCTGTCCCCAAATTAGCCTGGAGACACTTTTACTGCCACAAAGGCTGGAGAGAAAGGAGAATGAGAGCCGAGCAGCACCCTTCCTGGAATCATCGTTGATGTCCAATGCTGGCACCCAGCACAATCAAAACTGGGGCTGCAGCACCCTGAGTGATGCAGCTGAGGGAAGCAGAGCCTGTGTTTCTGAGCACTGCATCCAGCAAACCACGCAGCTGGAAGACAAGCATTCCAGAGGTAAAACGCTGCTCTTTGAAAAGATGTCTCTCATCTCCCACCTGAGCTCCTACGGACTTGCTGGCCCCCTAATTTCTGAAAAAAATTGAGTCAGCTCTGAAAGACATTCACAGCAAAGACTAATCATTTGATATAATGAATAGGTGCTCATTTGCTTTCTGTTGTATCTCTCATATCTTTTATACAGAAACTGTGTTTAGGAAAAGAAAGGGTGCAAATTTGTGACCACCACTACTCTGCATAATTTGCTAATTTTTCTGGATGATTCTGCAACTGATTTAGCAATATTTAAGAAAGATTTCTGCATGATGTTTCTTTTCCATATTCAAGTAGCACATAATGATCAGAGAAATGTATCTGGACTTAGCCCTATTTAAAAGCAGAAAATACATAGAATGCTTACAAATTTATTCTACTTAAGAAATCCAATTTAGTAAATATGTGTTCCTTAAGCAGAGTAGCCAAAAGAACAACTCATGATCAAGCTTGTGAATACTCTTCCCTCCACATACACAGAACTCTTTTCATTTATATACAATACTACAAAAGAGACAGAATCCTTCTGCATCCTACAGGAAAAATATGACAACCAATTATGGGAATTAACCATAAGCTACAACAAAGTAAATATATCAAATTAATATCCTAGAGCAAGAGACACACCAAACTATGAGAAACTGTTACTTGGCTGTAAGGGTTATAAATCAACTTACTCAATTCCCTTGGCTGTGTAGCAATACTCCTATGTAAGAGGAATTGTAAGAGCTCATTTGTGCCTTGAGAAATTATGGAAGGGAGTTTACATCTCCTTATATAGCCAATCACTTCTCATGAGCAGAATGCAAGGCCCTCTCTCTCCCTAACCTTCTCCTGGTGTTCTGAGGAGATCTTAGAGATGTTTTTCCTCTTAGATCTTTCTTCCATCCATCTGTATGGTTCAATCCATATCCACAGACATTGTACTGTCCAGTCTCCACTCAGAGATCCTATGGGGAATTACATGTTCTCTCCAGATGTGACAGTAGATTAAATAATTGATGCTTGACTGCTCTAATAAATACAATATAAATATGCCTAGAGTTGTTATTTATGTGTAATGAATATAAGAATCTGCAGGTTTGCTCAGCCATGCTTAAGTTGCGAGAAAAGCCAACATTTGCATACCTCTGTATCTGTTACTAAAATATTTCCCCTCTGATCCTTAGCAGTACGATCATCCTAGAGAAGAAAGGCAAGCAGATCAGAAAATTTCTAAAGAAAAACAACATTTTACAAACTGTGAGTACAAAAGCTCTTTACTTTTCACTACAGAGAGGCAAAAATACTCAGTGGAAAGAACTGAAACCTTAAGAAACAGTCACAAAAAGGTGGAAAGGGAGATCAATAGTGAAAAACACATCCCTTCAAGGATGGGGAAATGAAAAATTAAAAAAAAACAATAGATAGAGCTTTCTGGCTTAATTCAATCAAGTCCTACAGTTAAATCTACTAATCTTACCTTTCTTCATCAGTTACATTTGTCATTTATTTACGTCATTAACCATTAAGAGAGATTCAGTAAGGTTCATGGTCTCTAACAAATGGCCTCCAAAGCAGACTTGATTTAATTAGCAGAAAAACTTTATGATTTAGCCATAATGGACTTCCTATCTGAGATAATATCCTCACATTTTATCCCATTGCCAAAATAACCCACATACTGTGTGTACTGGTTTGAATTCCATACAAATGCCTGATTTTCTAACACCTTGAAAATTACAATGAGTCCTTCCACTAAACTTAATAGGCTTTGCACAGTGTTAGAGGGCTCAAATGCAACCTGAGGAAGAAAGAACTGTTCTAGAAGACTGGTGTTTGCTATTCTGCAGAGAAATTATTTGATTAATCCCTGGGGGACTGACTGAACTAATTGGAAATTGTAAACATGAAGGAGATAACTGAGAAGTGCTAATCCACATTATAAACAAGTAAATTTGCCAAAAGTAACCTGACTGAGAAATATCACTTCGTGACTGGCTACTGAGGTGATTCAATACTCTGCGACAGATAGGGGCTTCTCTCCGTTTATGCTGCAAATGTTAAGAAAGCTCTTGTGGTCAGTGTAGTGGAGGGACTGAAAGCTGAGCAGGCTTCCAACTAAAGAAGACAGCAATTTCCATCAGCATAACTGCATTGATGTTTTGAGGTAAAGAATAGAGGTACCACCTTTGTCCAGCAATTCATCTTTCAGTACACATCTTCACTGTACCCTTTTCTCTTCACTCTCCAATGCAGTTTCCAGTCACACTTTTTGACATTTCTGCCTCTCCCCTCCATTCTCCACATCCACAGAGTATATTCTTCAACCAGGTCTGCTTTTTTTACTTCTAATTTGACCCATAATTATCTTTCTAGCTGTACTCAAGGTCCTAGTAGCAATCAGAATATTTTTCTGTTAGGTATTCTCTAACTCTACCTTGAGTTAGACAGGTCAGTGACTAAGCAGGAGAAACTAAAAGCAAGAAGTGGAAGAGAAGAGTGAGGCATAAGACAGAGGGTTGGTCACCTAAACCACTGAGTGGAAGACAGGTATAGAGAAAACTAGGAGATGCCAAACTGTCTTTTTCAGTTCCTGAAACTACATTTTTCCCTGTTTCTTCCACATTCACACAGAACTATTTAGAGAAATGGTTCTGCTGTTATGAATGGGAATGACACGTTGAGACCTGCTTTCCAAAGAAATACAGAGCAAATAAAGCAAATACAAACTAATATCAATCAACATATCATGCATGGTCTGAATGCAGATATGCCCAATTTCGTAACTGTATGGAACACGTAAACTATTCTGGTCAGAAACATCTCCTTCACAAGGAGTGATCATCACTCCGAACATTTGTTTTAATTTGAAATCATAATTTTTTAATTTTTTTATATAGTTAAAATTTGGAGCAGTTAAGTTTTCTGATTATTTTCTTCTTGAGAATGGATTCTTATTTTAAATTTGGAACTTTAGTCTGACATTCCTATGAGTACTCTATAAAAATTCCAGAATTCTAAAAAACAGAATTTCAATTTTTCAATTTTTATCTTCCTTTGAAGATAACATTTGTTTTTTCTTATGAAAATTTTAATCAAGTAATACACCATTCTATATCTAACCCTAGACAGTTATTTACTGTTGTTTAAAAAAAAATCATATCTCACTGATAAATTGTAGTCCCAAATTATTAGAAGGGACTTCTGTTTTATGGTATTGTTGTGCTTCTTCTCCTTATGAGTTGTAATACAGCAGTTTTTCACCAGGCACAGAGATGAGCTCTATAGTGTGCATTACCATTGCCACCTTGGAGATAAAAACACTCAAAAAGGATCAGCTGTTCAAAACAGTGGTGATATTGACTTCTCAGTGATGATCTTTTTTTACAGCTCTGAAAGCATTCTTCTGGTTTGGATGTCTATGCCTAGAATCTGTTTTCTAAATAAGTGGCAAAAACATCATGCAGTTAACCAAAGCTCCTGACGGTTCACTGACATGGCCTTCTGTCCCACAAGTACAGTGTATCCCTGCTTCTCCAGCCCTTTTTGCCATAAGGAACATCACTGCACGGCTTGTGCTCTTTGCTGTTTCAAAGACAGAAGAATAGCTAGGCCTTTGTCAACAGTCTCTCTTGTTTGCACCTTACAAGAAAAGGCAATTTTACAAAATCCTGGAGGAAAATATGGTCTCAGAAGAGAACATTTCCTCAAATCAGTATCATTTTGTCTTGATCCTTTGATTACTTCTCATGTGAATGGCAGCCTTGCAGTCAACATTTAGACACAATACGATTGTTCTGCATGAGGTAAATTTGAAGATGTGTGATCATATGACTGTGTATACTACTAAGGAAGGATTTCCAAAGCAGCCTGAAGTATTTATGCACCTAAACCCAATAAAAATTTATTACTTGTTTCCTGCCTCTTGGATGCCTTTGAAATATATGTGTGTATATATATATATATAAAATCATTACCCTTTAATTAGATATCTTAATTATACCTAATAACAATTATTATAAACATTGAAGTCTGTTGTAATACTTCTACTTCTTTTCCAGACTTTTATATTCTCATATGGAAACTTTACCTATGTTGTAAATGTTTGTTTTCCTGTAAAAGATGTATTGCAAATTAGATGGAGAAAAGCAGGAGGTATCATCATAAAAAATTAATTCGGATAACAGATTAAAATAATTTTAATATTCTTGAATGTTCATTCATTCCTATTCTGAAGTATAAAATTTACGAGATTTAACTGGATATATTTTTCTTCTTTTTATCAGGCCAACGATTTTGTGTCAGTTCTTTGGCCATATCAGAATGAATTTCATCATGTTTCAGAAGTCTAGAAGTTGGATATCCAAGTTCAAGCTATTCTCATTCCCCCAGCAGTCAGTAAAGACACATAGGCTTCCCTAGAGGGCTGTTTATCTGATCTGCTCTAGACACCTATCTCAGAAAGAGATGAATTGCTGTCTGGAGATGGTATTTCTCTCCATTGACTATTAAAAGAGAGTGTAGTAACTGTCTTAGTCACTTTGTAACTTGGTTACCGTGCTGGATGCTGAAGCCAGGGCAGATGGATCTCTTGTTAGGTGACATTTTTACTTTTACTACATGCCAGGTTCAAAAGAGCATTACAGGCAAATCAATGTGTTTGTCTGCTGTCCCACTTTCTATATATGTACAAGTGAACATCTGTTTTGGAAACTAATGAAAGTAGTTCTTCAGATTCTTTCCTCAAAGTTGTTTTTAGCAATTTTTCCATATATAGTAAATGCCAGATATCTGTTGAGATATTCTGTGCAAATGCATGCTTGCCATTTCTTGTAAACCTGTTCTGTCATGAGTTCCCAGTCTTCACATTAAAGCAGCATAATGCCAAGGTGCATGTACATGCAAGCAAGGAATGTAATAAATTATAAAGTGCCAAATAAAATTTAAAAAAAAAAAAAAAACTCAGGGGAAGAAAAGACAAGAAGACAAGTTTATTTTTTTTAAAAAAATGCTAGAACACAGAGTGCTAGAGGCTGAAATCTTTCAAAAGCAAGTGTACTCCACTAAAAATATTCAGACATGGGAAAACGAATAACATGAGACTTTGATGGTTTAGGGACTGAAGCAAAACATTGTGAACAGTGTTGTGGAGTAACTCATTAACTTTTTCCACCTGTTTCGAAAGGTTATATAGATTGTGGCACTACTGGCCTTTCTCATCTGGTGCTGAAGGTTTAGAACTCCTCTGTTCAGCTTTCACTTGATTACAACCGTTATACTATGATAGAGAGAAGAATAAAAAATGCCTGCTTCAAACCAGCCGTAGGGCTTTATAAGCAATAAAGAAAGCAAACTAGGGAGAGATGGGGGAGGATTAAAGAGGATTAAAGGGAAGGGACTGAAATATGGAATTCAGCGCTTGCTATCAGTTTTCATATGTAATATTTACATGTGTTTACTATTGGTCTTTTCTTAGTTTTGTTTGGTACTATCATGTCTGAACCACAATTGAAAATACTAAATGATGATCGGCAGGACCAAAAGGTTCTACATCACTAGCACTGCCATCTGCTCTGCAGTCACATGTTGACCATGAAACACTGAAAGAAAGACAGGAAGTTTGAGAAGGAACATAACGTTTGTGAGGCTGGGGTCTTTAAACATAAGAAAACAGCATAGGTTACAAAAAGGAATGGAATAATTACTCCCTTTTCTGATATATAAGGCTTTTATTAACACAACACAAATGAAACTTGTGTTTTTTGCAATAGCAGAATTATATTGACTCATATTCATTGGAAATGTACTATACCACTGGATCTTTTTCTGTAGGACTGATGCTTCCCACTTTTCCTCAGTCTCTATTTGAAAAATTGATTTCTAAATCGATGGTTTAGCAGTGCAAGTATTGAAGTCCTTGTAATTTTAAAAACAGTACTTCTGTTGTTCCATTCTAAATTCATCTTGAATCTTTACTTAGGAAATGGAGGGAAGATTCAAGTCCTGTACCAGATTGCTTAATTTATGTTATTTGCTCCACAGATGTAACAAATGTTCACAGTGAACTACAGTGAGCTGTCGCAGGAAAGAAATTGTATTGCTACATTCCTGACATTAAAGCCATATGTAAGAGTAGCATTTAATTTTATTTAATTCCCAAACTATCAATTTTTGAGGAGTATTTGAACTCTGGAAAGGGACCTGGCATGCCCACAACCATTCTCAGCCTGGAGTAAACCTCCAGTTTTACAAGCGTACTGACGGCTCCATCAGAGTCATTAAGAAGCACATCACTCTGAATAGGCTTTGGGACAGATCCCAGCAGAACCTGGCTGGAAGAGCCCTCCTCACCTGTCAGCAAATATCTGTGGTTTACCAGTGTGTTATACATCCTTTCTATGGCAATGTATAGCTGTAGTTTTTTATGTAATCTTCTAACACACACTCATAAGTACAATAAGGCAATATGTTCTGTTATGGCTCTTCCACCAATACATCACTGAATTTCAAATTTTAGCTCCACATACACTTAAAAAGCAGACAAAGTGGGTGCCTGGTTTCCTTTATAAGTGAAATATAAATGAAGTTGTTATATATAAGTTTAGTGCTTTCTAAGCGAAGAAAAAATCACATGTGAATTCTCACCATCATTTTAAAGGAAAGTCAGTGAGGATTTCTAATTGTGAAAACCTGAATTTTGGTACTACGTGAAGGAGGAGCTTAATGAAAAGGTCTACACATAAGGTAATATTTTGTGATCTACTTTCTTCTCATTTCCATAAACACATTTCTTGGCATGGGAAGCTTCATTTCCACATGGTTGTTTTCACCGTATGCAATTTTTCATTTTTTTTTATTTGCAACACAATTTATCTCTACAGACTACTCTGTGATCTTTCTGACACATTTAGAAGTAGCTGATAGTGTAGTTTCTACTATCTAAATGCCTGTGTTCCTACACACATTTAATTCATTTTTATAGCAGGTGCTTTTATTCTCTTAGATTTTATGGGTTAATTGGGTCCATATGAGCTCAATGTTTTGACTGAAGACTTTCAAGAAAAGAATCAAGTGTTATAGGGAGAAATACTCATGAATCAGTAGGATGACTTCTAACAGCCAGAGAGCCAATATCAAGTTTTCATAGTGCAATGTGCTTTCTTATAAGATGAAAAAGGTCCTGATCATGTACTATCATTTAATGTCTCATAATAGCCTTTTGTAAATAGTAATGTTACCTCCAGTATCTTTGCCAAACTGTGCTGCATTGTGCTAGCTTATATTGGTTTTGTATATTCATAGAAAAGGGTGTGTTTTTTTCAATTTCAATACTAAATATTATGTCATGTATCTGTATTTTTCTTTTCATCAGAATGCTAATATGTATCTTTAATAAGTTGCTAAATTGCAGCTTTCAAGTTCAGAGAAGCAGACTGACTGGCTCCCTGTCACAAGCTACCACATTTTGCAAGTTATCCCTCCTATTGGACCCAACAGTCTTGATTTTACTAAGTAATTAAGCATTAAATCACATTAAATTTCAAAGAGTTAGGTTAAACAAGCAATTTGGGTTGCATATGACAACTATTTTGTCCTTTCATGGTTGACATTTATGTGGTTGACATATTTTGTCAATGGTAATTTTACGTTTATTTCCAGTTCATTGATGAATATATTGAATGCCATATAAAAAAACTATTATATGTATCCACACTAGTAGCACCCTGATTCATGATTAATTCCCATGGATGACAGGTTTTTTTCAATGTGTTATTTATTTCTTAAGTTCTTTAATATACACTCTATTAATATTATAGAGCCCAAAAATCTTCCCCAGAATGTCAAGGCAGCTAACTATACTGTCAATTACAATAATGCTTGCAGTAGTCAAACAAATGGAACATTCTTATTGACTTCAGAGACTGAGTCATTGAAAGGTGAACAAGAAAAAAGAAAAATTATAGTTTTATTTATAAAAATAAAATTTAATTGATTTTTCTCATATTTTTTCCTTTAGAATACAATATGGGAAGAGGTCAGTGTAAGAATCAATTAAGAAAAAATGTGTGGGTTTTCAAATTCATCAACCCCAATTTCTAAAGCTATTTGCAGCTCTATTCCTTCCTTTCAGGTTATTCAGAGACATGTCCATCCCTATAAAAAGTAACCCTTTCTTAAAGGTTATAACCCCTAACTTAATCCTTTCATAATGCCCTTTTAGCAAGAATTTTGAAGCATAAGATAACTGTTAGCTAATAAGATTAGATGTGAGTCCATTAGGGTGTGTAATGTCTAGACTGGACCAGAGAGAGACAGAAGAGGTTGTTCAAAGGGACCTGACTCTGTTTGCCACAAAAGACATTTCATGACATTTCATATATCCCAAATATTCTCTCTGGTTTCCAGTTGTCACTTTAAAATAATTTGTGTATTCTGAATGTAGTTTGTCACATCTAGTAGCCCTGTGTCTTATAAATTGTACATTAGCTCAGGAATCATTAGATACCTATTTCTGGACTGTTGAATTGAATTCCAGTGTTATTACAGGAGGAAAGATATATTGAAAATATATGATTAGAATGTTAAGCTATAAAAATATTTATTTGCTCACCCAGAATTTGGATTTTAATCTAAAACAAACACATATGTATCTATAATCCAAACTATAATGAGAATTTATTTTGCAGTTTACATAACCAAATATCATTTGAGCATTTTAAGTGCCCCATTTTGTGTTCAAACCCAAATGAATATGGCTGCATGTGAGCTCTACAATATTGCACACCATCTACTTTGGAAGTCTTTATTCAGGTCTGGTTTCAGCATGCAAAATTTAAAATAAAATAAATAAATAAATTCATAAATAAATGAAGCTTTCTAATCACACAAGTGGAAATTGTGGCCTAATGAGTGGAACACCCAGGGAGCAGCTTCCCAAAATGCAGGCAGATTTCTCAAAATGTGACATAGTGCAAAGAATCCAAGACTAAACCGCCAAGCAGGTAAGTCTGCATTCCTTAATGCAGAGAACTATCACCAAGCTACACCAGAATAAGTGATAAGCTGGTTTCACGTGTTTACATTATGCTTCCAAACACACCGGGTTAACATGAATTGGGCCAGGTCAAGTTCTGCTGTGTATATTGGCCCAAAAAATTTATCAAACTTCATTTCAATTTTAGTTTGTAAGAGAGGAGAAGATACCAAAACAGAGCACATAAACTCCATTACAATGTATTTATGTACCAATCTCAAAGGGATTTTGATGAAGCAGCAAATTTCATGTGCTGCTTTTCTTAAGAAAATTAAGTGTTCTGCCTACACAGAAAACAAAGAATCATAGAATAATTCAGGTTAGAAGGGCTCTCTGTATGTTACATCCCCCCTCTCAAACCAACAGTAATTAGATCAGGGACCCTTTTCCTCCAGGGCTCAGGGACGGAGTTTTCAGAGGCTTTCAGAATGCCAGGGTGGCCTCATTCACTTTTGAAAGAGGCTTCCACTCATTGGAAAGAAAAATAAAAGCAACTATCACTGAAATTTTACCTTCCTAAAAATTACTGAGACAAATTCATTAGTGGATTACACTAATCATTATACCAGGGAATTATATCTATGAAGTCCCTAACCTTATTGCATATTATCACATCTGCTGCCCTTTCAATGACACACTCGAATTAATTGCTGAATAACAAATTCACATCTCCTTAATTGAAACTAATTACTAAATAAAAAAGATTAAAGTTTTATATTCTTCAATCAGAAAAAAAAATGCTTGCTAAGTGTCTCTAAAGAGACATAAAGTATCCTTGGAAGAACTCCAATTTATCACATATGAAGGGAAGGGGTAAAAACTACCTTTTCTTTTAAGGAAAAGTGCAGAATTTGGAAATGGCATTAGGCCAGGTTCTGCCACACACATGCTGAAGAACAATTTTAAAATAGCTCAGCTGAGTATAAAGCCATTGCTCAAAGGAGAGCCTATTCAAGACCTTATAAATTAAGGATCATACAGGATACAAACTGAGAGTGTGGTTTCTTGTCTGATGCAGGAAGAGAACTCACAACAGCAAACATAAATTACATCCTTTGAATCCTTGACCATTAGCTCCCTTCACCATTGAAAAATTTCTGCAGCAGTTTAGAAATCTGTCCTTTTCAATAGGTCAGCAATGCCCTTAATCTTAATCTTATATATATCTGCAGTCAATCCAGATGGCAACTTTCAAATTGCTGGCTACTCGAGCTTTTCTACTTAAAACACAATTCAATTTCTTTAATTGGAATGTCACTACTGGAATTATTGTATCATTAATACCATAATTTTCATTTCCCTATAGATTTTTCTTGATCAAGGACCTACATATATATGTATCTCTCCATAATTGTGCCCTAAAGAAAATAAGTATAAAATACTGATTTAAAAAAACAGTAATAAGGGCTAGCATATGGAAAGTGAATGCTTGTATTTCCTCTTGGAATTCTGCAGACTGATATGTATGACTCTTATAAACAGGATTGGCTGACCTCAACTGACATGATAGTGTTATGGAGCTCCCAGTGATTTCCTAGAAAGTATTGCTATGCTAACAAAAGCACAAAGCTTTAATTAATAATCAAGACATAAAAAAGCTTCCATAGACTTTATGCTGCATCCCCTCTCCTTTGGACAGACTGCATGGGATGTAGACTACTGTGATACAAATCATTGTGTTTATTTTCTGGGGGAATCTGGAAGACTATTAATAAAAGTTCAATAATGAAAGAGCCAGAGAAAGTCCATGACTCATTCATTAGTGAGAAGTCACTAGAACATTCTATACTCATGTTTGCAGTGTTTTCTAAATTATTGTAGGTCTTTTATTCCCTGGGTGTTTTAAAGTATATATTTATAAATACTGCAGACCAGAACTGTAGCTGAGGGCAACAGCAGCGTATGCATATATTCTGAGAAACTGATCTCAGAGTCTTTGTCTCAGGTTTGTCTTGATTTCCCTCCATGAGTGTTGTTTAACAAAAATAGCTGCTGGGTCAGACCCACCAGTACTAATATGTGGCTAAGTCAGTAGAGTTACAACAATAATAAAAGTGGTCTGTTGTATGTGAATAAAGTATTAAAGATTATCCAGGATAATATTAGATTTACAGATGGCGTATATTTTCATGATCTGCTCTTACTTCTAAGTCCTCAATAATTGTTCCCTCCTGTTCACAATCCAGAGATCTGAAGGAAATCAAACTATGGAAATGAGTGAGAGGTGTGCCTCCAGGAAAACTTTTCTAAACCAAGGAATTGCTTTTTATGGCATATTTATGGCTAGTTCACCATGTCATTGACATCAACACTGTAAAGCTATAAAGTATAAAGCAATTCAATGCTCAATTGCACATTTATTTACATAAGTCCCCTTTTCAGCATGTGAAAACTCTTTGCAGTGCAAATTGTAGATTTAGTAAAATAAAACTCCAACCTATACAGGTGAGAGCAGAGGAAATGTGCTCTGTGTGAATTTGGTGCAGCTTTCAGTCTACTAAGTGACCTCAAAATTTTCAGGATCATATTCATACAAGTCTCATTCATACAAATAAGGACCTGAGGAGAGGTTCAGACTTACATGGCTACAGACAAATTTTCACATGATGAATTCAAATTTCCCTCAGCTCTCCCATGCGAACTGTTTGACTGCCATCTTCCAGCAAAGCACAGAGTAGGTAAACTCACAAAATAGTGCTACAAGAGCAAGTAATTACAGCAGAGTTTCAAAGAGTTCTGAATATCATACCACACCCTCCCCTTGGACAGCTCATCTCCGTGCCTGTGCTCAGAGGCATCTGTGGAATTTGGGTTATCTCTACATTGCATTGAAACAAGACTTTTTAGATTCCTGATTGCTGAAGGTGTACGTGTCAGGCACCTAGACACCTTTGCAGACCTAAAGTGCCTAACACATGCACATCTGTATAGATATTTATATGTGCGTACGTATGTGATTTTATGGGCTGTATATGTGTCCTCAGACTTGTTACAGTTGAGTGGCTTATCTGGGGATGGAATTGAGAGATTCAAGGTCTGGTGAATTAATCTTGGTTCCTAACTAACTGGTGTGTGACTTCTGAAATAGTTGCTGATAGAGTGGCATTATTTGGCCTAAAACATATTTTGAGAATATGACTGGTCCTAAGACTAGAAGGTATGAAAAATTACAGACAAATAAGCTACATAACAAGGAGTATAAAAACATTTCCAAGGGTAAGTAAAGACAGGAAACAAAACATGCAGCAAATTGCATGTATTATCAACAGACTACTGGCTTCTCTACTATCTAAATGATATTGATGGAGGTGTTTGCAACTTCAGTACCAGAAATATTTTTTGCATCTAGTCTGTTCTGTCAGGCATTAAATAACATTCCCATTCTCATTTTAACAAGAACTATGTCTAATCTTTGTTTACACTAATGCTTCCTTTGTTGACTTTTAACAATTATGTGCCATTGACAATTGTTTATTGTTGTTTAATTAGGAGGTGGATTATTCCCATGTTTTAATGATTACTGTTCAAAAACTTGACAGAAATGCTATTCCCAAAACCACCAAGCACAAATTGGATTTGATTTATTTTACTTAATCTTGTTATGATTGTATTATAGACTCTCCAAATTATAATTTTTTTTATTAATTACAATATCTCACAGTTTCAGCTCAGCTCAAAGGAAGCAAATATAAAATGTCTATGCTGCTGAATTCTGTTCTTTAAGAAAGAAAAAAAGAAAGTGCAACTCATCAGCACTGACTCCAGCACTGATTTTCATTTTGTAAATGTGAAGTATCTTTTTTTTGTACGTGAGAATATGCAGTCACACAGGGGACTAAAAGCGGCCGTCATCTGTTAAGTACATTCTCCATATTAGATGTAAAATTTGAAACAAGAAATTATTGATAATGGACAATTTATAAATGCTGATAGTTATGTAGAGGAGAACATGGCATACACCCTCATTAGCCAATGCAAACACTTATTTTTTGTCATGAAATATTGATGATCACTAAAATAATAATGAGGAAGAACTGCACAAGCTAAAATTTGCATGAGCTAGAGCAGTAGCCATTTTCAAATGCAGTATTTCACATAACAACTGAAGAAATTTAGACAGATTAAAATTAATATTGCATGTAGATCAAGTGACAATGTGCTGCATGTAAATTGGCTACCTTCTGTGCATTACTGACAATACATATTTTTAGTACAATCTTTTTATATAAAGGATGTTTATGTTATGGTCATCCTTTAAAATGCAAAGCTGGTCAAAATAAAGAAATGTTAAAAGACAACATTGAAAGAACTCTTAAAATATAGAGTGAAGGAAAAAAATCCTACCAAAAGTTCCAAATTATAAACATTTTCAAAATTTAAGTTTTAGGTTTTTTTCAAGTTTGGAATTCATATTTGAAAAAATAATGCTGCAAAATGCTATAAATCTTCAATTCAAGAATTCCTGATTGAAATTGCCTTCTCATAGAACTGAACTGAACACAACTTTTGACTAGAGATCTGTTGAGTGGTTCCCTCAAGTTTTAAAAGTCCATTACTGTAGAACAGTCCTGTTGTATAGACAGCTCAGTGCCTAGAGACACTAAAGGTGCCAAAATTTGTCTCAATACCGGCCTTGGGGTTTTTTTTTCCCTCCTTTCACCTATGTTATTGGAATGAGAATGCCAATTTACCTAGAAGACTTTGGCTATTAAGAGCCTGGGTAGAGTATGCTGAAAATATTGTCAGTATTGGGTTGAGAAGTTGAGGAGCCTGAAGCACATCTGGCTGGGGTGAGCCAGCAGAGAACAGAGCAGGGCTATATCAGAACCCTGCCCATCCTTTGCTAGAAGATTTTTTGAAAGCAGCATATTTTTATTAAATGTTTTGCTTTGCTGACTCAGCCATTTCTGACAGGTTGATGCTGAAACCAAAAATTTATAGCCCCATCTATGTATCACCACTTGATTCCATCTAAAGCATGTGAGGAATCTGCATTTCTCCCCAGGGTGTTTCCAGAGGTCACGCACGACAGCTTCTCTCACTCTTAGCAGCCTTCTAGAGTTAAAAAGTAATTTTAGGCAAGAAACACAATTTCTAAAACATGAAAAAGACTTTCAGGGATGTTCACATACCTGAGGGATGACACTATACAATAACACTTCAAGCTAACATAAAACGCTGTACACCAAAATGTGATTTAAAATGAATGAATGAGACAAGTGAATAAGACAAGTGAAAGTTTCAAGTTTCCTTTTGAAGATTGTGCACCCTTCTAAAAATAATATATTTTACATTGTAATTGTTCTGAATTATCTTCTTACTGTATAAAATCCAAAGATGATATTTTCAAATGCTCTTCTTCAGGGTGCTGAGCTCCTTCAGAGAGTCTGAGATACTAATTTACTTAGGCCATCTGGAAATTCCACCACAGGAGATCAAAACTCCAAAATATTACTCTATATTATTTGAGCTTGCTTTCAGTGGTTCTCCATCCACCCTCCAAAGCTTTATCCAGACAACATTTTTGCTAGCAGGCATTCATTAGAGACATGTTATTAACCCTTTTTTGCCTGGAATTTCTGTCACGTTTCTGGCCTAAAACTTAATCACACTCTTTAAATCGAACTTTAAACATTTTCCACTTTTTCTACTTCTGCTTCCCTTTGTATAAAGGATACAGTTCTTTTTATGAATGATGATTCAATATATCTTCAAAGAGATTGTAAGATATTAAGAAGCTGGGAAATTTGTTAGCAAACAACAGGAGTGACAGACAAGCACACCTTACTTTTCATCTATATTTCAACTGCCTTTGAGATAAATCACAAAACTGACATTCACTTTGGTAGTAACGGGACTAGACTATTGATATGGAGATATTTCTTCCAGGAACATGAAGTCAGTGCAGCAAGGTTTAATCCTAGAAACTATGTGAAGAAATTTTTTGCGAGAAGATTGATGTAATTATAAGACAAGGCCTTTTCAGCAAAATAACAAGAAGTCATAAAACTGAATGGCTCTTCTATTTACACATGTAAAAGAATCAAAGGAAAAATGTGTTCTGTGTAATATTCTTATGTAACAGGAACTGTAAAATGGAAGGTAAAATGAAATGACAAGGATATCATTTAGCTTTTGAAGGATGTATCTAAATTCTTATGCCTTCCTTCTGAAATCTTCCAAGCTACTTATAAAAATGTGCCTGAACAGCAAATCAGCAAAAAAGTTACATTCCTTTTCAAAATGATCGATTTTGCCATCACAGCTTCTTTCATCCTTCTCTTCTTTAACATTACTTATTCCTTATTCTCTTCAAATATAAACAGTAATGTTTCAGGCAACCAAATTTATTGAAAAAATATCTGACAATATTACACCCATTCCATGTGTATATATGTTCTGTATGTCTATGTGATATATATCTCTATGAATCTACCTACATATGATGTCAATGATAATGGAAAAGTGGCTCATTAATCACATCAACTGCCTTGTAACATTAATCCATACTACAATTCTTTATATTGCATCTGTCTACACAATAACTTTAGAGTCATGAAGTGTATTAAAAAAAATCCATGTTTTTTATCCTAAATTAAAATAACGGGAAATAGGATTAGAAGATATGGAAAAAGATCTTGGTGTTATCAATTCTATAACCAGATATTGCTGTGACATAGAAATGTATCATATATTGCATTTTTTTGGATGTTGAATCCAGCTGGGTTTCTTGTGATTAAGGTGATTAGGTCAGCCTTTTGTTTACATACCAGAGCCTGATTAAATTAATTTATTCTTGTCCAAACACTTACTTTAAATATGTCTTCCTTCAACTTAGTGTTTGTAACTTCAGGGTATTTATGAAGATCAAATTGTTTATAGTCTTTCTTAAGCTCAAAGAAGCCATGCTCTTTACATTTCCCTTTTTGAAACAGGTCTTCCACTTCGTTCATTCTGTGGTCTCCTGCTAGAACCTCTCCCAGTATTCATGCTCTTCTCTTGAACACAGTCAACCAGAGCTCACAGAGTGCTGCATAAAAGATCTTGGCAGTGGATTTGTTGCATTTTCCTCTATTTCTTTAGCAGTTCCTTGCCTGTTAGAGACTACAGACACAACTGTTTGTGAATGATTCTTCTAGATCATGGATTATCACCAGTGGATAAGATGACCTTTCTGTAATAACCTTTTTCCCATTTAATATTACTTGCAAGATCTTTCATTTTTTTTTCTGGATGTTTTTCTTGCATAGTTACCAGAAATAGCAATTGATATTCTGAAGGAACAGGTATGGTTCCGTTCTAAAAATTTGATAAAATAATTAGAATATTTTTAATCAAACTCGTGATTTCCTTTATCTTTCCAATTTCTTCTTTCATTCAGATATGGACATTGACAGTCCTTCAGTCTGTATACATACAGTCATCTGAATACAGTTATATTGCAAATTAATTCACTGTCTGATTAGCCATATCTATGTATTGGATAACTCCTGGAGTTTCTGTATGGATCAAAATGATTCATTTTTTTTCTCAGGATGAAAGGCAGATGAAGTTCTGCATATAGCTCAGAGAGCGAAGAGCTATTATAGGCGGTGTGGACCATGCAGGGCTTAGCTCCCTCAAGGTCCTTTACTGCTATTCTAAAACTCCTTTGATCTTCACATATATCCCTTTCCTACATGTTCTAGGTAATCTTGTACCAAATTCCACTTGTACCCAGTGCATCTATCACACCCTCTCAACAGCATGTTGTAAAAGTTCTATCATGGAACAAGCTTTATGCTATTTATGCTCTTTGATCAAAAAAGCATATGTTTTAGTGTTGCCAGATGTGCCCCAGAAGCAGTTTCGGTGAAGAATTGCAAAATGTGGATACAGACAGTCTGCTTTGGATTAAGTAGCTCTGAACTATGTAAACATGAGCAACTCTTTGGCACATAGTCTGAAGGACAAGGATCCTTCCCAGAATTACATCTTTATCAGCATAGCTTTTATATTTTGGCATTACCCAGATAGCAGCAATTTCTGTCTTGATTTGCACATCTCCATCAGACATCTAAACTTCTGACCCATGATCCACATCCTTGTCTGAGATTAAAATTATTCATATGATTCTGTGCCCTTTTAAAGTTAACATTAGCTTTTGTCTTACTGCATTGCCAATTCCACTGTGGCCTTCTTTTGAATACTGTGAGTAAAGATCCTTTCATCATTTGTGTTAATTTCTTTGCAAGGTCTAATACAGTTATTAGTTATTATTACTTTATCCTAATTTTTCAAGACCTTTAACACATAACTACCTACTCTGATTTGACATTATTTTCCCAGCAGCCTTTTTGTTTCAATTTTCATACAGTTTCTATTCCTTATTTCATATCACTCAGTTATCCTTATTTTTTTTGTCTCTTCTCTTACTGCTGAAAACCTTGTTTACAGACTTATTTTTGGTTAGTATTCCAAAGATTTAAATGAAGACAATCCATGCTTTTTTCAGCACAAGGTATTTTATTTCTCCAGGTGATTTTCTTCTATATGACCCCACTGCCTACTACAACTATACATAAAACAGCACTATTCCTTGTACTTTCTAAAAAACTGTTAGAGAAATCTGTCAACTATCATGGTGAGAAATAGACTGGATCTACTTTTAACAGTATAATTTGTTCTTTAGTCTATACTGTGAAGGCAATTATGTTAATAGGTAATTATTTTGAGTACTTAAAGTTGCTTGTGATAAGAGTCATCACACTACAAATATGTCTTAATACCTACAAGGGTAACAAGGAGAGTTAAGGAAGATACAGCAGAATCCCAAACTCTTCCATCCTTGAATTAATTTTGACCTAAACTGGTTACTTCACCTATGTCATCATTTACTTTTTGCAATTAGCTGCATAATTAAAATGTCATGAAAACTTTTCTTGTTTTGTTTTTCTTTTTTCCTTTCTTTATAGTGTCTTCTTAAGACACTTCCTCATTTGATGTCTTTAAAGAAAAAAAAAAGAGATAGAGGAGTAATCTTGCACTTTATAAGCACTTTCATTGCAATTGTGTAGTTAAATGTGTTCTGCTAGTCATTTCTATTTCTTTATTCTTGTAATTCATGCAGTAAATTAAACAAGTTTTACGTTTTTCCAAACCATCCCTTGCAATTACTTATGTATCCTTCTCATTGATCCACATTGTCCCCTGATTATGAGTTTTCAGAATCTCTTAGTATGTTACATAGTAAGTTAGTTAGGTGTTGAAAAGAAGATATCAAAAACTACTGCCATCTGTCATCTTTGTCTCCCCCACTCTTCTTCATTCACGTTTTTGCCTGTGTGAGAATTTCAACACATCTTGGAATCCCTTCCATTTGCCAGTAAAGAAAGAAAAATATTTTTTTAATTGATAGAGCTACTCCTTACCTTTTTATTTAGAATATTATCTGGTAGGAACCAGTTAAACAATACTTTCATTTAGCTTGGGCTCAAATGCCTGACTCCCAGAAGCATTGAACACAGCACCAAATGGAAAGAAATAAAGACATATGTGAAACACAATACTTCTGACAGTCAGGTCCTGCTGTCCCTGAGATTTATCAGGAAATGAAAGTCTTTTGCAAAGGGAGTGATTCTGGCAGAAAGAGGAGAAGAGGGCGTAAGTCATCACTTTTTATTCTGCAGAGATTCTGTTCATGGATGCTGCTCAGAGTCTTTAAGCCTCCCTCCATGCATGGACTAGGCCCCACTGCTTAATTCCAATATCCCCCTGCCTCCCACGCTATGAAGCCACTTCAGTACATCTGAAATACTCCACAAATCCATTCAAGGATGACAGGTCTTCTGCCTACCCCATCTCAGGGAGACTAGTTTATTTCCCATGCACAGGCTCACTCTGCCTTTCTCTGTGTACTTCAAAATGACATGATTCTCAATCTCTTTTCCTGAACCTGCAAAGAGGGGAAGCATTGGGGTGCAGGAGTCAGGAGTGAAAGGGATATTACACTTTTTCCCATGAACTTCAAAGACAGATGTCAAAGTCTACATAGACCCTAAATACAGAACACCCAAAGAAAAGCAGTAAAACACCCTTCAGTGAGAGCCCTTGAGAGGACCTGTTTGAGTATGGATATTAAAAAGGAAATGCAAAAACGCATGAAGTCAGAAAGCATCCTTTGAGAAAGACCTCCTATTTTGAGGAAAAGCATGTAATAGATTACATAGGCATGACTCAAGGTTAAGTAGTCACTCACTGGATTCAAAGTATGACTAACTGCTAATGGAGGCTTTTCAACACAAGGGTTGAGTCATCTGCCCAGAATTGGGCATCTAAAAATTAAACAACAGAATCTAAAAAAGTTACCCAAGATACCACTGAGTTTCAAAGGATAAAAAGATGTTTCCATAATGGAACTCATTTTAAGATAGGCATCTAGCTGGAGCAGAGAACACCCATACTTGCTTTATGGACTGTGAAAGGAGCTTACATTGACTGAATTAGGTTCAGACATCTAAGCAGCAGATATCTAGTACTCGGTGTCTTAACCTACAGGAGATGAATCCCACTGTCCCACAGAACATGGGATATGAAACTGAGATGTCTGTGGTAGGGCCTCTGTCACCACTGTGTGAGAAGGTGCATGTTTCTCACCACTGACAATGGAATAAACAGGAGGTGATTATGCTTCCAGATCAGACACCTGATTTAAGCACTTGAAGTTAAGACTAAATATACCTTAAGCATTAACTTTGGCAATCCACAAACAGACGTAAAGAGAAGACTGCAGTGGCAGAAGTGAGAAGTCTGAATGGGAATCCTCAGTTCCATATACACTAATGAAAAAGGGGTTGTGCCTTAGAGAGGAGTTCAAAATATCTCAGAATATAGGAATGAAAAAAATTATGTATGGTTTATCAAATTTGTTCTTAATGCAAAAACACATCTCTCTAGCCAGGACCAACTCTAAGATTGCCCCCATTCCCACAAGAATATCTACTACTATACTACAGATTAATTAAACTGTTTCTTTTCTAGATTTACAAAGTTACATTTCCTTTTTCCTTATGCTAATCTTACTTGCATGTTAACATTTAAGGAATTCACCTGAGATTTGTATTTGGAGTTGTTCAGGCTAACAAGAACACTTCTATTACCCTTCCAAATGGAAGGAGGAGGGATCTAACCCCTGAATACAAAAGGTAGACAGTGGTCTTGGAATTAATATGGCCAGGTCTTTTCCACTGAACACAGTCCTAAGGATAGTCCAGAGGGCTACATGTGGAAACAGTGCAAGAATGGACAAGTGTTCAGAGCAACTACAACATACTGGCAAGAAAGTTTTGAAGTTTTCCTAAATGAGTATACAACGCTTAGTGTCGCAATAATGAGTTTCATTGAGAAGTGAGTTGGCTGAATTGATTTGGTCCACCTTAGTTCTCAGAATGTGAGTTGCTTCTTCCCACGCTGCTGCCACAAGAAAGAGAGTTGGAGCAGGAAGATATTAAAATGTTACAAATGGGAAAGCCTTGAATAAAGCAGCTACCATGTGTGCTAAGCAAGCATTGGCAAAGAGTGCAACTCTTTCAAAACAAGGTTCAGTGTTTCAAGTTTTTCCAGCTTCACATTGCTTTATGTGACAGAATGTCTTTAATTACGTTAGCAAAGGCTGAGATAATGTCTATGTTTGGCAAATGTGCTCTGCAATGGCCTAAGGGCTTCTCTGTGGTGCTGAGCAGCTTCAGTTCCTGTGAATGCTGGGGACTATGCAGACTGAAACCTCTATCCTAGGCAAATGATGATTGCATCATTAGTAAGCAGTTAATTGCTTTCTCTTTTATCTTAACTGGATCGTGGCTTTTTTGAAGGGTTCATACTCTTTTTTTTTTTCTCCCACTTGTCAGTTTAAGTATTGAATAACAGACGGCACTGTGTGTTTGTGGGCTCTTGTGTATCTGCTCCCAAGGAAGCAAATACAAAAAGTGTAGTATATGTGTTTTCCTTGGAGTAATGATAAATAAAATATCCACTTGGCTTCATGAAGACAGTGGTCTTTCCTAATGCACAAATAATTTCCAGGTATGGGACTTTGCTCCCTGTATGTGTTCACACTTCCTCATGCTGACAGCGGAATGTTTTCAGGAAGAAGATTACAGCAGCAAAAGTAGAAAATTAAGACTGGAATAATCCAAATAATGTGTTGGGGTTTGGGGTTGTTTGTTTGGGGTTCTTGTGTGTGTTTTGTTTGTTGGTTTGTTGTTTTTTTTAGTTTAGTTTATAAAATTTTACTCTCTTCTCTCGTTTTTATTTTGCCTGTTTAGAAAAACACGTCTTGTGAAGTGTTGAAGACTAACCTCCTTTCCATGTGTTAGAACACATAAGAATCCCAGTTCATCCATACCTTTTAAGGTATGAGAACTGCATTTGACTTTAAATAGCAGCATGCAACCACTTATAGTCACGTACCTGTCAAAATGTTCTGCTGAGTCAAAGTTAGAAGAAGCATAAGCCTTAAATATACTTTTCAATTTAACACAACAAAAAGAAATTAAAAAATTGTGCCTAAAACAAGCACTCATACCATCACCTTGATGTGATGGACTCATTCTCCATTAAGAGCAGCAGAAAAAAATCTTTCACAAATTGTCTCCAAAATACAGTACAGGACTGATTGTAAAGTCAAATTATGGAACTTTTTCCATGATTACTAAATCAATTAGACATTTTGCCATTCATTTCACTGAGAATAAAAACTAGTTTTAGGGCACTATGAGATCCTTTACCTGTGTGCTCATCACACTGAATGCATGGACAGGAAGGTATTAAAAACCTTTAAAATCAGTATGAAATAATGAATTCTAAGCTGTGTTGTTAAAGGATGCTTCTCCTTTGCTAGCACAAGATCTTACTCAGAGGACCTGTCTGTTTTCTTCTAACCAATATTCTATAAAGCCTGTTGTATTAGGTGACATGAAAAACTAATGAATTGATTGAAAATGGCTTGCTTTAATCATTATAAGTATTTTATGTAACTGAAGACTCATCTCTTGATTTTCTCTAGAGGTGAATATCAGGCATTACAAAACTCCCATTCCAAAACACAGGGACATAGAAAAATAAATACTTCAATTCATACTGAGAATTCCTTGTATTGGACCAAGATCATTACACCAACAGGAAAAAAATAATCATATTAAGGCAAAAAAAGACTGGTGGGAACTTATAATTTTACCAAATGATTCTGCTGTTTATTATTTTTATTCCACTTTTTTCTATATGTAGGTGTGTTATGAGAACATACCAATGTAAGTTTAGGGTTAGGGCTGGGCATTGTCAAGCTCTACCAGATGATAGGAGCAATAGTCCCAAAATTGTCCAAAACCTTCACATTCCCTAGTCCTCTCACTCCCAGTAATCCATTTCACACACTCCATCTGCAATCCCTTGTCCCTCGTGTCTTACTTTTCCTACCATGCTGTAGTACATTTCCTTTATTTTCCATACTATATACCTACTATTCCTTTGGGTCCTAAAAAGCATGAACTGGTGGCTGTGAAACAAGCTCAGTTGAAAGTTAAAGCAAAGTGCTAAAGATCAAATAGGCTGCTGCATCTTACAGTATCACACTACCAAAGCCACACAATCAACAATTTTGTATCCATCATATTGATTGTCAGTGGAATTTTGAACTCTGTGTGGAAAAAACCAGGCTACTTCTAGTGAGGTACATGTGGATAATGGTCACACCGCAGCTACATGGTAATTGTAGGAGAAGGAGATTTGGAAACAAGAAGTTTGGAGGTTTAGACCTAAGATCACTCTTCCTCAAGGTAGCTCTGTTCTTCATCTGTGATTGTTTCCAAATATGTGTAATGAATGCTTTTTCCTTTACCATGAATCAGTGTTCTCTGAAATCTTTTCTTTCTTTAATTGAACATTTATTTTATAAAGTTTAAGCAAATGATTGTGTTGGAAGTGCCCTTAGGAGATAGGAGGAATAACAGAGTATAGGGGAGATCAAAAGTGTAGTCTATCAAGACCCAAATGAGACTGAATGGCAAATATTGCTATACATTTTATATGGATTCCTGAGTTTGCGGTGACTATAAATGTGAGTGCATGTATACAAAATGTTCCCTTAAAATGAAAGTCAATATTACATTAACATCATTAACATTCAGATGATGTATACACTTCAAGAGCATTTTTAAAAGCATGTAACACAGTAAAATCTTATTGCTACAATATAATGTTGCCCTTTAATTTCCAAGAGTAATTTAGAAATAATTTGTTATAAGGAATTCATTACGTGGGTTTTATTTTTTTTTCTGCCATGCAGGAGACAAGAAGGATCTCTTCTTTCTGGGATGGATTAGAGGAGCCCTTAATTTTCTGCTGTTTCACTCTTATGTACTATCAGCATTTTAAGAATAAAGATATCCATAGAAAATTAAATTTTACTTAAATATAGCCAACCTTGTGTGACAAATGAGAGAGATTTTTATCATAAGACAAAAGAATAATAGTAGTAATAAAAAAAATCTCAGAAATTACTAAGAATTCTTTAAGGGTAATTAGAGCCTAATTAGAAATAGAGATGCTATCGGTATGATAATAGTTACCATTTTATTCATGCCAATGCATAATTTCTCTCAGTGACACAATGTGGTTCTATCCTGAAAGTATGCACTCATAAATTGCTCACAGCAGTTAGTGGTTGAATTAGTAAAACAACTGTGTTTTGTTTTCTGTAACTAGTTGTCTTCTAAGTACTGATCTGATAATTTTAATTAATCATGGAGAATATTTATGAAAATTAGCATTAGTTGCCAGAAAGTTCATTATAAGAAATAATTTACATTTGAAATAAAGTGTTAGCTACATAAAACCATCTTGATATGGAAGGATGGATGTTATTGAAGAAAATAGGAAAAATCACTACAGGAAAAAATATTTGAAAATACTTTGGACAATGAGAAAACAGTAGTACATTCCTTTTTCAGTGTCTTTGTCCAACACTGATCTACAGACAACAGAACTGCAATTTTTTTAACTATCTTTGGTTGATACAAGTTTGCCAAACAATATATATTGCAAATTAGATATTTTCAAAAGTGATATCCTGAATGTCTGACTATTACTGCCTAATGTTCTTATTCATCTAAATAATCATAGGGCACTGATCATATTTGCTTATAACATGAGGAATTTTAAAAGTTAATTATGATCTTTTTAATGATCAGTTATACAGGAAGAACCATGAAACCACAAAAGAGAGAAGGCTAATCACTTATTTTCTTTCAAACTGCACTTGCAAACATGATAGACTCTTGAATGCAGCCAAAATGTATTTATTTCCTTTATTCATGTTTTCATAAAAATGTTAGAAACAAATATAACATTTTTTGCCAATAAATTTGGGGTTAAATATAATTGAAAAAGCATGGAATTAATTTTATTATTTTTACTCTTTGATAATAAGCACTAGGATATCAAATTTGTTCACTTGTTAGCAAATGTTCAAATATCATCAAGAAAATATTCCCAGTAGTACAACAGATGTTGAATGGACCGAATAACTTTTGCTCATTTTCCAGCTGTGATTATCCATTTTTAATGTAATGTAATTTTTTTTGCATCATTCTGCAAAAAAATATCAGCAAACCCATTAATTTAAAAAAATCTCACTTTATGCCATAAGAGTAAGTATAAAGCTAGCAGTTAAGAATTCTTCTATTTTTAAAAGTTTCAGATTTACTTCATTCATACCAAGCTTTTCTTCCAGCAGCAGAAAGAGAATCCCTCAAAAGTAATGCTACTTTCAGACATTATGTGGGTTGACACCACAGCCTTCAGTTTGGTTAATTTGCAAGTGGGCATGTGAGGGGGGTTAAATAAAGATGCTACATTTATATTTTCCTTGGTATTATCTAGATCATATACTTCATACAGATTTAAAGTTTTCTTAAAATTGTAATCCAAGTGAGCTCCCCTGAAGAAGGACCTTTGCTTTACTTGAAATGGATAGTCATGGATAACTTTATTTATCTCATGGTTGAGAAATAAGGTGGGGGATTACAATCTAGGATTTTCTATAAAAGGGGTTACACTACTTCAGATTCAAACTCTGCCACAGTTACAGCTGATTGCTTTCAATAACAGTCACCTAGTCACACTGGGCTGCAGCGCAGGCTAAACCGAAGAAAAGACAGCTCCATTGTAAATATCTAGAACTGGACCAGACTCCTAAATTCCCTTTGTAGTCAGTTGAGTGAAGTAGAATTTTTTAAGACATGATTCATATCTATTTAAGAGAAATGTCTGCATAGGTCAGGTGTATCTCAGTCTAAAACACAGGTGTGTTGGGTTTTTTTCTGAAGTGGAATCTTTAGAAGACACCCTCTTCTACGACTTTCCTTCATCTTCCTCATCTTTCTCCTGACCACAAATAGCTGAAGATAAGACACAGTAACTCATTAATACTTTTTACCAGTTGAAAGAAAATATTTTGGGTGTTATTTCTAGTGGTTTCTATCAAAGATCTTAGAATTTTTCAAGCTCTCACTTCTTTATTCAAACATCTTACTAAACATGAGATGGCAGACTGCATTGGCTGGCAAGCCATGCATGATTTCCTGATTACAAATTATAGACCCAACCAGTTGCAATAGGCAGAGTTGCATTTTGCAGGAAAGAGCACATTTTCCAGAAAATCATGAAGTCCTAACCAGCCATAGGTTAGTCAACTACTTTAACATGGAGAACATGGATTTCTTCCTACAGAAATAAATAGCCAGGTAGCTGAATACATTGATTATAGACACCTATATCAGAATCATAGAATGTTAAGGGTTTGGAATGGACTTTAAGGATCATTTAGTCCCAAGCTCCCTTGCCATGGTCAGGGACACCTCCTGGTAGACCAGGTTGTTCAAGGCATTATCCGCTCTGGCCTTGAACACTATCAGGGCTGGGGCATCCTCAACATCCCCGGGCAATCTATTCCAGTGTCTGAACACCTTCACAGTAAAAAAAATTCTTCCCAAATTTCTAAACCTAAATCATACTAATATCTGACATAAATTTCCCCTCTTTATTTTGTACCCATTACTTGTCTTATCACTACAGTTCCTGCTGAAGGGTCCCTTTCTGGCTTCCCAGTACACGCCCTTCAGACACTGGAATGTTGCTGTGAGGTTTCCACACAGCCTTCTCTTCTCCAGGCTGAACTGCCCCAACTTTCTCAGCTTGTCTTTGTAGGGGAGGTGCTTCAGTCCTCTTATCAACTTCATGGCCTTCTCTAGACTTGCTCATGTCCTTCTTATGTTGTGCCCACCAGAACTGTATGCAGCACTGAGATGAGGTCTCACAAGAACAGAGCAGAAGGGCAGAATCATCTCCCTTGACTTGCTGTCCACGCTGCTTTGATGCAGTCCAGGATTCAGTTTGCTTTCTTGGCAGCAAGCACACATTGACAAATCATGTTCAGTTTTTCATGAAAGAGATAAATTTAAAAAAAAACCACGCAAACAAATGAACAAACAAACAAAATAAAAACCCAACTAACCAAACAAACAAACCCCAAACAACTATATATATAACCATTACATGTCTTGAACAAATATTCCTTCATCTACCACTTAATAATCATCCAGTCATGCTCTGACACACACAGCAAGAAAAGCCACTCATCTAGAAAAGCTAGCACAAACTTTCTTACCACGAAAGAGGCTTTGTCTCTTAGGTTAGTTTTTTGGGGAACTCTTGGCTATTGTCATTGCTGTCCACAAACAGGTATCAGACACAAATAATGCCATGTCTTTTAAGGCTTCAGGCCAGCGATTTCTACACATCTACATCTGGAGCTGTCAATGGTTACTAAATATTCTTTATTTGTTCATCAGCATTGACCATTTAGTCATCACCCAGAGTCACATATGCTTTTGTGAGAACATTTGTCCTTAAGTACCACTAACCTATTTTTAGTAATAGGCTTTTCAATGCCAGTTGAAAATTTATTCTTGGCTTTACAGTAATAACATTGACTGGAATGTTTTAAAAGCTTCTAAGTAACTGAGGGAATGTATTTGAGAGTGTTTATGACCTTGAATGATGGAGTTATTTCAATCAAAATTTTAGTATAAGCTTGGACAGTCAATTTCCAGGCAAAGGGACCTTTAACAATGTTTCAACTTAATCAACTGCAATTATTCTTCCAAGCACTTTATCAGAAAATACTTCTGTGATCATCTCCTACTTTGACTTTTCCAGCCCACCATTCTTCATGTAAAAGAACCAAATGAGATCTTGGAACTGTTGAAACTGCAAAGCTTGGCACATTTCCTCAGGAAATCTAAATTCAAATCCTCTTGCCTGACTTTTGTTAACACTAAAATATGAAAGATTAAGAAGATCAGCTTACTAAATATTTGCTTTGGATTCAGCATTTAATACTTGCTAAGTTCTTGCCATTTTTTTGGAAATTGTCCAGTAGAATGTCGCTGTATCTTTTATCAAGGTGTCAAAGCTGCAGATAATGAAGAAAGTCTTCTGAGTAATAATCTTAAGTAGCTATATAATGCACAACAACTGATTATTTAATTAAAGCTGCCAGTGCTGGGGCACTCGATATATGTACCAAACGTACATTAATTTGTTAGATGTATTAATTAAGAAAAGGAACAGTAAGGGAAGTCATTTAATGCATTTTGTGCCTTATGTACTAATCAAGTCATATGCAAGAGTTGAAGTTTGTCATGACTAACATTGGACAATTCTCATATTATTGTTGTTTTATTCATCATCACAAGCAGTCTTTCACCATTTTCAGTCTTCTTTGGCACATTGTCATTTTGAATCATGTTATTACTTCCATAACTACTGTCTAGGAGACTGTGCCAGGATCTGTCAGTAACTGACCTGCACTATCCCTCCTGCATTCTCCTCCTTTGTTCCCTTTTATTTGCCATTTCAATGTGGATATATTTTTGCCTTTTCTCTTTTGAAAGAATTCATACCAGATCTTCTTGTTCCCTAGGTCTTTCTCCTTCCTATTCTTTGTCACAGTGAACAAATCATAACTTTTCATTCATTTATTTCTTCACATTCCCTGTTAGAAGAAAGGAAATATATCTTGGAAATCTTTTCAGAAACCTTTTAAGAAATCTTTTAATTGTCAAAAGATAAACTTTTCACAAGGACACTGTCAACAAGATTTTTCCGGTTTAAGATAAAATGTCACATTTACCTCAAAACCAGAACCATGTAGAACAGTCCTAGCTGCTTCGTCTGGAAAAAAGCAGTATGACCAAACACAAATACAAGTCCGGGTTTTCTGCTTCTTAAGTGAGTATATTTCCCTGAAGTTGTGACTTATATTCTTGGATTCTCAATTCACTCACAGGGATAATTACTGAAGTCTTAGAAACCTTCACAGAATACAAAAAAAAAAATGTGTCCTGATCTATTTCAGTGGAAATGCACTCCTTCTTAGATTACTGTACCCCAGTCTTTCTTAAAATCTTACTCATCCTTCTTATGTTAGCTACATATTGCTCAAATCCCTAGAAAATACTTTTTTTCTTTAAATTTTATGTGTTGCTGTCTTTTGCCATGTGATTTATTTACCCAATTCAGAAATAGAAAAGAGAAGTCAGGATTTCTAGGAAAGGCAAAAATATATTCTATATTAAAGTAATTCTAGGAAAATCAGAACCAAGAGAGGTAAAATCTTCTTTACAAGAAAAATGTATTTGAAACATTAAGGTAAGATTTTCTGCTCACTGTCCCATTGTGAACCTGTAAGCCTCAAAGCTATTTTTCCTGGCTATATCAATTGGTGTAATACAGAACATTATGTCTCCTTTCAAAACTCTGTCTGCTGGAACTGTTAAACCAATACAGTAACTTGAGTCAAACTCATTTATGGAGAAGCAATGCTCAGAACAACACTTCAAGGGCAACACAGACTGCAATGTCTGTGATGGTGTTTGTACCCTCAACCATCTTTCAGAATGAAAAGTCTTTCATAGCATCAAATAATTCAGATAATTCAGACATAAATGTAAATTAGTCACCCATGAGTAATTCTACTTAGAGTTGCAAAAGTTGATACACATGCAAAGCATCTTTTCCAGTGATAAATATAAGTTATATAATAAATTTACAAGTGCTTTTCCTAATATCACTGTTCAAAAAGAAAGCAATCCCATTGCCATTTGGCATAATGAAATCATTTATTCTGTATAAATTGACAACAGACATTTCTAGTCTGATTCATCTGAGTTCTTTTAAAAATCTACTTCAGTGAGATAAGAATTGACTATATCACAGATCTACCATAATAATAGTGGTACGCCTATACAATTAACTCAAAGCAGATGTCCACAATTTAGTCAGATTAATCCCATCCATGGTGACAAATGTCATCTTAGAAGTATCTTTAGAATGAAATTTTCCTACTGTTTATAAATGCCATGTTGAATGATAATTTAGAACAGTTTTGGACTAGCATTTCAAATAGTTAAAATATGTTAGTAATGAGAGTTATATTTATAAAATTTTGCTAGTTTGGTATTATAATCCACCTTAGACATAAGAAATGTGGAATTCATTCACAGAAAGCACAGTGGTTGTCTTCACTTACATAATTTAACTGTATGTAAGAGTAAGCTATAGGGACCTCCAAAGGTAGTCTGAAATTAATTTGCAATGCTTCTCTATATTAGAAGTAGAATAACTGGATTTGTCCTCAGTATTTTCCAGTCCTCCCCATGCTCAATGCCATGGTGCTATTATAAGCCACTTGGCTTCACTCCCACTGTTTAGATAGGAAAGATAGAACTCCTTTGAGAAATTACGCCTTTAGACTCAGTGAGAAATATAAGAGCTGGCAGATGTCTCCAGAGAGCTATTCCACCTTCAGGATCTCTGTAGTGCATGTGTATTATTTGCTCTCAGCTGAAGAAAATCTCTTTTGAAAAATAATGATAAAATACCTACCTGCCCTAAAATGTATTTTCCTGTTATAAAAATATTTTTATATAAATTCTTGAAGTTTCACTGTTATGTGTTATTTTATATAGCCTTGTTTTATAGAGATGCTGTCAATAACTTCTAGGAAAGGTACTACACAGTTGAGGTACTGTGATGAAAAGTGTCAAGACAGACTAGTAGGTCAGAATTTCTAATAGACATAGTAAAATTTTCCATTCATAACTTTTTAAAAAGGGCATTTTAAACAGCTTTAGACATTGCTGAAGTGAATGCCACATTCCCCTGACCCTAGAAATCATTTTTAAGCAACTAATTCTCTGACTAATTCTTTTTTTTTTTCTTTTTAAACTAATATAGCATTTGCTTGCAACATGGCATAAATATTTTGGAATTGATGTCTGAAAGAGATGAGTTCTTTCAGCTTAAAATGAAGAGTGTCAGTTTGTGCCCAGTGTTTTTCTGAAAGTTTCAGAATCCTTTTCATGATATAATCAAAAATTATAATCGTGTCATTATGCATAATTACTCTACACCATTACATCACATAATTGGATCAGTTCAAGTTCTAATTGCACAGTTAGAGATATTTGCTATAAGTATGTTTGGGATAAAATTACACTAATTTCTTAATTCTGGGACCACAGAGTCCAAATTTCGTATGATGAAAATTTATTTTTGTGGTTCTATCTCACAGCAGGACAAATTTAAAATGGTATTTTAGTTGTATAACAGTCCATATTTGTTTTCCCCATCACAGTATTAATCTCTATTTGCATTTGTGATGCTCTAAATTTTACTTTTATTTTTAAAGATTAGAACATTACTTGGTCCACAGCAATGTTAAACCTGCTAATACAGACCACCTCAGCCACTGGTCTAGAAACGAAAAATAATCAAGTGCAGTGGTCAGCACATGGCAAAAAGCAGATGGGCAGAGACCAGTAGGACCAGAGCCAGCTGGCATGTAAGGAGCAGGGTCTGCCTCACAGTCTTGTGAGGGAGCCAGTTCAGAGAAACTGATGTGGAGTTACTGGGACACCATTAATAGCCTGGTTCTTTAATGAAACATCTGTGGGTGGGCTATGGCAGCTTGGGCACCACCTGGAATGTTGCCAGCTTCAGAAGACCAAAAGTCATCAGTAAGATGGCAAAAATTCTGACAGTGACCTTATGATATTGGCATTAGAAATAATCAGATTATGTTTTCTATTCTGCCTTTTGATTTTTAAATGACCCCCTTTCCTGTTCTAGCACTAATTGGTGTATGATGATTTCACGTTGAAAGTCGATAAGGTACAACTTTCCATATTTATTCCATTTGTTCTTTAAGCTAGTGGAACTACAGCAATTTAATTTTATTATCTTGAGTATTCCAATTTCTCCTTGTGTCTATAGCAGGTATTAGAAAATGCTTACCATATATTCACAAAAGCATAAAAGCATAAAATAAATAAGAATTTTTTTATTTATTATTTTCACATCTGATATATTGAAAATACTTCTCATCCTAACCTTGGAGAAAGTAATAACATCAGAAATACATAAAATTTCCAACAGTAATAAATTTATGTATTAAAAATCAACATCATTTTCTTGTAAGCAAATCCCCAAATGATTGCAAGTCAGAGTGGACTTCTGTTGGAGCATACATGAAAGAAACAAATGGGCAGGGCAGCTCACTCAGAATTACATGAAATTACAGACTTGTTGGGTTCAGAAGGGGCCCTTGGACACTGTCCAGAAGTATCAATATACTTCTTCCTGTACTGAGAGGGAACAATATGCCTAAACTTCATTCTGCAGAACTGAATCTTTCTTTTTCTTTCCTTGTACACAACCTGCTGTTCTAGTCCCACCTTTTCTTTTTTTCTTTCTTTTTTCTTTTTTTTTCTAGTGTACATGAGTCCTGCTTACATATGGTGTTCTCCAACTATATTTGATGTTCAAATTACTCCTTCAAGATTTGATGACTATTTTTATATAATAGATGCTGTTTGTTATAATTGAATGTCCAAGCACAGCACAATCATCATGTGAGGAAGAATTTATTTTTACTCCTTTCTAGGAAGCCTAAAGAAAGCAAAACATTTTCCATTGGTCTTTGCATCAGCTACTCAATATTCTTTCTTATAAGAATTTTGCCTTAACCTGCCATCTCTGTTTCCTTTCTAATCATCTCTAGCAGTAGCATCAAGTTTCTGCTTTGATACTACTGTGATGGGTCCAACCAACAAACTAAGGCAATGGGGAAGAACAAGAACCCACCTGTGCCTCCAGCACCCCTCCCTATAGCTCTCTGGTCTGTAGGACCACAGGAATATCAACATTTTTTGCCTTCTCCTAGCAGCATGAAGGTCTTCCAGCCAAGTGGTGCATAAACGTTACTCCTAAGAGGGTCTGGGACCCAGCATCAGTGACATCCTTTACAGCCACCACTCAGAGCTTGCATGGAAAATCAAAGTGGCACTGCAGGAGATCACAGTATATCTCCACAGAAAGGAGCTTATCCTGCTGCTGTGCTACTTGTGTCCTCATGTTTGTCATCTCAGGTTGGTGTTAAATGTGAATAATTAAATTGATAAGAGAAAATGTCTTCCCTTTATGGAGTTATAATAATCAAGGTAGACTTGGTTAAGGCAAAGGCTGTTAGTGAAATCTGTTGATACTGGTAGATTTATGTATATTAATATGCATCTATTTAAATTTATAGAAAACCGTAAATATAATAATGACAGTGTTTGCGCAGCTGGATAAGAAATTTTTTTCTTGCCAAAGTAAACAGGAAAAATCTGTTCTGAATCTACTTTTGATTTATCATCTTTTTTTTTTTTTGTTATAATTACCATCTTGTATAGTGAATTTTAAATCCTAAAAGAAATAAAACTGCATCCATGAAACTTTATGTTTTGCACCATAATTAAAGAATAATAAGTATAGAACACGACTGCCCAAGGTAATAAATAACATTTTCAGGTAATTAAATGCCAGTTACTTTCTACTCGGAGGGAGGAAGGAGGGAAGGCAGGAAGGAAGAAAAGAAGAAGTAAAAAAGAAAAGAAAACAAAAAAAAGGGAAAAATATAAAAGAAAGGAAAATTAAAAAAGAAAGGGTGTGAGTCTGGGGAGGGGGAAGGGAGGAGGAAGGAGAGGGAAGAAAATATCCCAGCAAGGAGTGGCTACAAATATTGGCATCAAAAGGAAACTGTGAAAGCATCTTTAGACAAAGTGAATATATTACTGCTGTGGATTTTGCTGTGTTTGTAATGTACTGTATCAAATCACTTGAATAAGGAGAAGTTCACTTGCTTCTGGGAATGAAACTACTGCCTGAAAAGATATCACTTAAGATAAAATAAGTACAGAACCATACTAAACAAAAATTGAATCTGGTAAATACTGAATTTTCTGTATTGTTCTTTAGATTTCATCTGTAGTAGAAGTTAAAAAAGACATTTGACTTTGGACAATAGAGGTTCCATTTAGAGTTTCTACTGCTGTTAGATTCTGGGTTGATGTTGAAACTACATAGGGGATTCTTCAATCTATTTGGTTTATTCAGGTGAAACCCTCCCCAATATTCTGCATTAATTAAGTACGCAAATCACTTAAGAAGCTATTGCCCTCTAATTTCTTTTGGTTGCTTCACAATACTCTTGTAATGTGAAACAAAGGGAAAGGAAATGCCCTTTGGAATGCAAGCATTATGGATAAGGAGATCGTGATGCTGTTTCTTATCCAATAAAGGTAAGACAGACTGGTTTGTTCCCTTTGTAAGTCTATGATTCTAGTTTGTTCTCTTTGTAGGTGTATGATTCCCTGGATCTTTACACTACAATATTCATGTCTGAAGCTCACATATAAATAGTACCTAATCCATAACTGATATCTCTTGTAGATGGACTTAATGAGTAATTAATTGTTTTCTGTTAGACTATAACTATTATTTGTTGCTTTTATTGATATTCCATCTAGTTCCCCAGAAATCCTGAAGGCCCAGTACATTAGGCATCATACAAACTCATAGAATGAGCAAGTCATTGAGAGGAGATTACACTTTAAATGTACACACCAATGGGTAAGAAAGGAAGCGGAAGAAGCTGTGGTCTAAAAAAAGATTCACAGTACTGGCAAAAATAGAACTGTCATTGTCTTTCTCCAGGCTTTTCTCTATTGTGTCCTATCGTCTGTCTGATTTTAATGTTTTTTTTCTTAGAATTAAGTGAACTCCAAATTTGCCAGTAAAGTTAACCTTGTGAAGGAACATGGTATGAAGTACAAGAAAAATGTGAGGATGAATTTTTTCATTTAAGGATATACCTCCATCATACAGTCCAAATGTAATTACAAACAATAAAAGTGTTTTCTTTAGTCCTAAGCAGCCCTCTCAAGAGGGCTCACATGAAAGGCAGAAGAATCTGAATATGATAATCAATATCCAGGCTGACAATAAAACACCTGAATATTTTTTCTGAAATGATATTCAGAAAAATATTCTCTGAGAGATGGAAGCAGAGCAGTAGGTTGATAATTTTTATCTTCAGCAGAGGTACAGCATATGGAAATCTAGATTAAAGCTTTCAGAAAGGATGTTGGCTTTGCTGACTTTTTAAATAGGCTTATTTTTCAGCTTTTGTAATTCTGTTGGGCTGCCAAATATGGTGGCAAGCTACCAACAATACTAATAGTCTAGCTGTCTACAAGATGCAATAGCGATCCTAATTAAGACCTGCAAGTGAAAGCACCAGCAGTTGAATGCAAATTGCAAAATTCAGTTGATTATTTATACAAGAATGAAAATTCTCTTCTCTTGATTAAATTCGTCTTTAGAGGCTGAATTTGTAATTGACCATTTCTCCGGTATTTTGAGAACAGTAATTAGAATGAGCAGCTTGAACTTTATTTGAGAGAAAATCATCCAAACTAGCATAGTTACAAGACTCTTCACAACATGTAAATGACACTAATAATATTTCTAAATGTTTCAATTGATCTCTCCTTTTGAATGGCACAGAAATCAAACTTTCATTTTCTTTTAGACCCTGCAGACATGGAAAGTGGGAATGACTTCAAAGAACACAGGGACTATGAGATTTAAAGTCTGATTTCAGAAGGGGCCCTTTATACTCTCCAGTAACTAGCAACTCTCAGTAGACCCTGCACCTGATGAGCAGATTTATAGCCTGCCAACATATTATATAAAAATCTTGTTTTGATCTTTGTGTACTGAAATTTATTTCAGCTGGTACTAATTACACCAGAACTTCCATATCAAAAGATGACATTTTATCAAATGCAGCTAAAACCAGAAATAACACAGTTCAGAGCTAATCATGTTGTCTAACCATAGGCCTTCCACAGAGATCATCTCCAGTTTTGGCTCCTGCTGTTGCTTGAGGCAGGTGAGAGAATGGACTTTGGACCCATAGCACTACCAAAAGCTGACATATGCTGGAGGAATTCTGAGACTTGTCAGCTTCTTTGATGGCATCACCCACATAAAACAGATGGAAATGTGGTTGTGAAATTCCTATACATTGATTTCCTGTCTGTGGTATCATCTAACTAAACAAATAAGACCTTCTAAGCCATATGGTCCTTCAATTGGCTCTTCATTTCTTACACTAAGGGAAGGAGAAAAGAGAGTTTTACTATAAAATACTGATCTGAAAACCCTTTTTGTGTAGATGCTGTCAAGTTTATTTCCTCAAGCAGAAAAAAAAAAAAAAACAAAACCAAAACCAAAACCAAACCTGAAAGAAAGAACAGCACACTGAATACTGGTTTTAACAAAGACAGCTGGGGAGTCTGTTTTTTCCTTGTAATGGCTCTGTGTCATATTTCTAGAGCTAAAGAAGTTAAGAATCCAGCTAAGTATATGCAGAATGTAGTAAGTTCCCCTAAATTCAGAAATTGATATGCTAGCAAAATTCAGTTCAGCATATTGATTCTGATACATTTTAGCTTAATCTGAATAGGACAGAATTCTTTTCTAAAGGCAGAGATTACTTTTTCCCACTTTTTTAACTTGTTTCTTTTTGAGTGAAGGGGACAAATAATATCAAAATTCCTGGTTTTGGTTTTTTGTGAGGAAAAGATTGTCAAAGAAAAGAATTAAGTTAGCCAAGAATTAAAATTTGCTTATTGTCAGATATTGAAGCTCTTTTCTGTAAGTACTGTGACTGCATCTTTCAGTGGTCAAGTGGCCTTACAAATATTGGACTGAGGCACCTTCCCTTTATAAACAATCTGAGAAGTTAATTTGTTTTTGTTTAGACTGAGAAGTCAGCAGCTGTGACATGCTCTCCTGTTGGATGTCTGACTCTATTACAACTTGCCTGTTACTAAATAAAATCCCTTTTATTAGTTTATCTTGAATGTGAATCCCTGGCTATGGTGAAGGCAAATCTGATATAATGGTTCATTGGAATTCAGGAAAACATTCTCTCTCTCACACTCCATTTTCATGTCTTCTGGGATGAGCACTGCTGGTGACCTGCCTTTATCTGGATGTTTATTGTTTTTGACCATACAGGCAGTGTTCACTTCTCTTTTCCTGCAGTTCAAGGCAAGTTGCTTAGACAGGGTGCACTCAAAGTTCTTTCATTGTGGTTGCAGTTAACAGACTTAGTCCATAATTTTTCTGATTGTTATCACAGAAACACTGAAATACCAACAAATATCTAGGATACAGTGTTATGTTCTGAAGAATGACCAGAAGCCACCACATAATCCCTCTTGAAAAGCCTGAGGTGAAAAGACATAAAGCCAGAAGATTATGGGGGAGCAAGTGATAGCTGGCCAACGTCATGTCAGGTCCAGCAGTGCAAAAAGAGCAGCACTAGAGGTAAAGTAACTAAGGTATGTACTCTTAAGAGGAGATAAGGAAAATGAAAACACAAAATAAGAAAGCAAAAGGTACATTAATGAAGAGACAGAGAAGAAAAAATTTCAAGTATTGAAGCTTCCAGGCAAAGTGTACAGCAAAGATGGAAAAGATCTCCAGCAGTAATAAGAAGAGATTGTCAGAATAAAAATTAAAGAAACTCTTTGGGATTGTTTCTTCATATATTCCTCCTAGCCTGAACATGCTTCAACATTGATGAGAACTTTTCAGGAGAATTTGGAGGCAAAGGGCTTTACAAATCCATATGGGATCCATAAGAGGAGATGGGCTAGCACAGATCTTAGTCCCTTGTAAGGTGCTACCCCAGGGAAGAGATATAGAAACCTACAGTTTTGGGGGTCTTGGTTGAAAATAATTAAATCAGTTTACTATTGGCAGAAGAAAAGTTTCTATTCACTTGTGGATGACTTTTAGGAGCTTTCCTATCATTCTTCACCTTCTTATTCTTCTGTCTCCTCAGCAATTGATTGACAAATTAATTACTTTAATGCCAGCACGTTAATTTATGATGTGAACAGTTTGATATATACTGGTAAAAAAAAAAAGTTATTGAAAAATAAAAAGACATATTACCATCTGTAAAACAGCTGACCCATAACTGATAAACTGATCATTCAAATAGCCTTCTAATAGTGATAGCTATGAATGAAAATGACCAACATAATAACATACTTTATGTCTCAGCTTTAGAATTCCTGAATTGTCTGTTACCAGAATATTCTGACTTAGGAGTTTTATGACAAGGAGCAATAGGAAAAATGTTAAAAAAAAAAAAGCAGTCTACAACTTGGGAGACAGCTTCTCTTCACTAAATGCACTGCATAGAGGAACAGTTTATTATTAAGGAGAACCAGCAGTTGCTGTCTTTCAGATGGTCAAGTTGAGTGAGCTAATTCTGCTTGTCCAGAGATGTTTCATTGATCAGAACATTTCTTTAATCAGATGCAGTCCCACAAAGTGAAATCATAAAGACCAAAGATATGTACAGACCACATTTATTTTGTAACAGGATGTGAGAAATTGCTGCTGAGAATACATCACTTGGCATTGCTAGTCTGAAGCTGTGTCTAGGCTTAATTTCTAGGCCATGCTCTGAAGCATCCCCAAGACTAGTGATTCCTACTCAAGTGAACCACAGCTGCGTTTGACCTATGAACACTCACAGTTTCCCTTGTATAGAAGCTACAGAGCAGCAGGCAGGGCTGCATTTCTCTGTGCTATATGCCGCTATTCAGTCCAGAGATTACTAAACTATATATCCCACAGAGGAACTGGGAGGTGCTCCCAAACCCATAACACCGATAACCTAAGGAAATTCCAAGAGTACAAAAGCTTACCTTTTTTTTTTTTCCCAGTGAAAATCATGTGCTTTAACTAAGCACCCTTCAAAGAAGAAACAAGTCAGATGTCTGCATGGTTTGTGTTTTTATCCTTGCATTTTTTTCACAGATAAATCTTTGTTGTACCCTGAATCAGTCCCAGAAGGGTCAAAAGTTTGGAAACCCAAGCATATTCATAGTGATTGTAGAATTTTAACAGGAAATGTTGTCTGTGCTTCCCAAACGTCACTGTAACACAGAGCTTAACACATATGTATCTGTCATCTCAGCCCTGACAAAGAGATTAACTCATTTAGTTCCTGTAGTGTAGTACCTGACGGACACTGGATGCCTAGACTTGTAGACTGTATCCAGCTACAAGAGGCCCACAGCTGCTGATTTCCTGCTGCAGAACAAGCTCAGCTCCATTATCTGAATGAAGCAATACTGACAATAACAACAACGAAAAAGTAAAATTTGGCACTAGGAAGCAGAAGTTGGACTGACAACTCTGATAGACAAGTAAAGACTGCAGTTATTATTGTTTAATTGCCATGGCAACTAAACATGGCCTTTTCTGCTGAAATAATATCATGGTAACACCTTACTCACTGTAAAAAAATAATAATCAGTCAACCTAGATTGCTACCATGGCTGCACTCAACTGAAAACTGTAGACTTAGAAAAGAAAGGTTAATAAAATACACAGAACAGAAAACAAGGTTAGAGGTGATGTTTTGCCTGTGAGGTGTTTTTCAGAATGTAGAAGAAAAAGATTGGTTCCAGAGACAAGATGAGCATTAGCTCTCTGGTTTCTCCGTTCTAGCAATAACCGCTTAAGAGTCTTTCCAAAGCACACAAAAGTCCCTGCAGCCATAATGCCACCTTCAACTTCTTTTTCTATTCCAGTTTTCAATATATATTGCTATCAATTTTTTTCCTTGCAATCTTTTGAAGCAGCTACAAACTATAGTTTCCCATCTCTATTAGAAATTTGGATCTCTAAGTAATCTTACAAGATTTCATGTGCTTCTTTTTCAGTTACTGGGAAAACTGAAAGTTTGTGAAACAGCAGCTGTGCCACTGGCATTTCTCTTCTCAATATTTTTGGACTATGACTGTATAAACTAAACATATCCACGAAGCAACTGTACTGATTAATTTTGATTTATTTTCTTCTATTATGATATTGTTATATTAAAATAAAGACTAATAGGATGCAACATGAGAAAAATAAAACACTTGATCATCTCAACTCAGTTCTTACTCTGCATCTACTTAAATTACTTTTTAATATTTTATAAGCATTAAAATAGCTGAATCTGAAGAGTTTCATTTATCCCTACCTTATAAACATTTTGCATGCTGAGAACTGCACAGGAACAAAGAACAATTGTAAAGCTAAAAGCCTTTGCAATTTAACTTATGAGAAAAATAATAATTAAAAAACTTACTGAAGAAGAAGCAGTGACTAACACTTTCAGCTGCTAGGCAAAGTTTATTTGCTTGATACCGGTTAAATTTCTTGAGAAAAGTTGTATACTTTGAAGATCTGGGGAGTAAATGTTTCATGAAATTGAGCATCTACTGTTTTACAAATGCATTAAGAAGGTTATACAATCCATTTGCCTTTTTGGATTTTTATCTTGATTAAGGATTTAATTTTACAAAATAGTTTAACTTATAATTTTGAGGGTTTTTTTGATGTTAAGGGAATGACTGGTGATAATGCTTAGCTTACTATCTGTTGACAGTCAGAAGATTGACAGAAGAGTGGTATGGATCCTTATGTCTACAGACAAGCCTCATTTAATTTTTTTAAATAATATTGTATTTTTTCTTATGCAATTATTTCTTCTGGGAGCATTCATTTTTTTACAGTCCAATAAGCATCTCCAGTCCACAGATGCTCTAAAGAAGATGAAGAATTCCATTCACTCTAATTTGTTATGCAATTCTGCATAGTGGTTTGAAAGACGAAAAGGACTTAGTACATACATTGAGTCTCTTTGTAAACAATTTATGAATACTCAGATATGGGTAGTGTTAGTACCACACACACACAGACATATACACAAAACAGTTGTATTTTATATTAATTATATCCACTGTCTTTAATCGAGCTTTATGTGAAGATGTTACTTTCACATAAAGGAACAGATTAAAATTCAAGGTTTCGGCACTTACAGTTAAAAATCCTTTAAAGTCATTAGTTTGCATCATTGTGTTCTTTAAAAAAGAAATATTAGCCCCACTAAACATCATCAGGGAAATTTACTTTAAACCTCCAAATAGACCTTTAGTGCAGGCAATCACTCACATTTCCCACATATTCTTTGCTTATAAATTACTTAGTGATTTACAGGGAAATGACACACATCGTCTTACACTCTGGCAATGTTCTGGAAGCTTGGAAGAACATGGAAAAGTCCAAACATTGATAAGTTCAATATTCATTGTTCTGCATTCAAATAAATGCTTTTCATCTGTGTGTTCAGTTTATTTAATGACATGGAGCTAAGATAGTTTCTGTCTCTTTAAGTGCCATTCACAAGTAATAACTTACCTGTGGCACAGTTTAACTAGAAAAAATACACTACCACAAAAGGAATTTTGTCTTATTTTTAATAATGCTTTTAACTTTACAAAAACACTATTAATATTAAAAAAAATTAAAACGGGCATATTCATTTGAATTTCTTGCTCTGTGTTCATTCTCCTTTAACTGCCCTAAGACTGCATCTGACAGCCAGAAACCCTAATTGAAAAAAAAAAAAATATTTTTACAAGAGAAAACATTTGTGTCATGCACAGAATACCCCTTTGGAGAGGCATTTCTGAGAATTGTTTTTAGATCTGAAAATTATTTCCATTTGATCATTAAAATGCAATTAAATCATCACACATAAAATCCTATGTGTCTTTTCAACAACAAGTTCAGCTTTGCTTTACTTTGTAACTTGAAAGATCTATGTCATGCATCAGTTTTCATTCTACAATGATAAGAAAACATGGCATAAATTTGAACTGAACTGTCAGAGATAAAGTCAATTTTCAAACTTGTTCACTTGTTTGAAATATCCACTACTTAAACCAACAAGATCTCTGATTCTGGTTAATCAACACTTGTATACACAAAAATGGGCTCATGGTTTGCCTAATTTGAGTCATCTTTCTGATCAAGTTGGTAATGACAAAGAAAATGAGGAAAACATCAGAAGGAGATCATTTCTGTATTTCTAGACAGAACAGGGTGCCATGTTTTCTAGTTCTATAATTTATACCATTCTCAACTAGATCACATTATACCAAAAAAAGCAAAGACTGCAAGACTCACCCTTCCCCCTTGAATGTATTTATTTATTTAAATGTAATTTTAAAGAGTGGATCATTGTTGCCATAAAATAAAAGTAGAGATTATTTATTTAGGTTCACAGGATTGACCATAGCCAATCTTGACAAATAAACTTTCTAATGTGTCTTTTATAAAAAAAAATCCTATTAAAGCAATCAGCTGCAGGCATTGGTGAGAGTATTTAGTATTACCAGTATGTCAGAATGTTTCTGTTCCTTCAGGGCTACTTTTTGTTAAATGATTCTTCCCTGGACTGTCCATCTCTTACCGAGACATGATTTTTTGAGAAGTCCTTCTAAGGAAACAAGGGAAATCAAATGACCCTATAATTTTTTCTGCTGAGCCTGTATCTACTCTGGAATTTTTCCTATAATATACGCTTTTTTCTAAAAGTTTCAGAGGAAGAAATCAATATCCTTCTTCTTTAAAATTCTTGATAATGTTATGATTGCTAAAAGGTCATTTTTAGTGAAAATTTTCTGGTTTGCACTGTGTTAGAACAAATGAAATACTAGCTATTTGGCTGCCTTGAAATGTGGTTTTCAAACCAAATGATTACTCCTCACCCCACTATTCTGCAAGTGTCACTTCAAACTACTTCTGCTAAAAAAAGTTGGATTTTTTTTTTTAACCCCAATCTTGCTCTCATTGAAGGAATACAGAAATATCACTTTTTGACAGCTATAGATATACACAGATGAAATAATTATCTATGACAACTCTCTTCACTGTAGTAAGATGGAGCAGTTCATTTGTTTTGAGACTTGAAAATGTGGCATCCTTATGAATCTCAGAAATCAAAGACCATTATCATCAGGTGAGAAGTACACTCCAGTCTACTTTTTCTAGTGTTCCATCTGTTTATCTTCACACAATTGATAACACCTCATGATGGGGAATACAGATGAATGATGAAACTGTTTTGTACTTTTGTTTAAGACTTCCTGGCAAAAAGCTGTGTGAAATTTTGATAGGTGAGGAAAGGGAAGGAAGAATGATCATCAAAATTAATCTTTATGACCATTAATTGTCTTGTAAAGCAGACACCATTGATAATACAGTCGGAAATACTAATGATTTCCAAATTTAGGTAAGACTTTGAGAGTTCAGCAGTTTTTGTTATTATTAATGTGTTTGTAAAGTAATGCTTGCAGACCTGACAGGGTCTGGAAGTTAACAAATTTAATGACATTTACGTGACAGAATGCAACACACTAAATGACAAGTTTATGGCTTTGCACAAAGTAGTGTAGGTGGTCAAACGCCAAAAGTGAGTTGCATGTACACAAATTCTGTCCATGATTGCAAATAGACTAAAGGGACTGAAGTTGCATTAAATCTCAAAATCACTTCTTCATAATCTTTGGCATTTCATGCAGAAGTTATATCATTGCTCTTACATTAGGTTGCTAGATGGCTAAACCACTATCCGTCTTGCCACATATTCTAACATGGTTCTGTATGATCTTGTAAAACCTCATCTAACAAACATGAAACACTTAGGGTCTTACCCCATACTGAGTTCTGATAGATAGCTCGAAGCATAATTATTTAAATTCATTGCTACAAGCAGCTTATAGACTCCCTAAATATATGTGTATATTTAGGTTCAAAATGGGATTCAGGAAATTCATGCAAACTAAATATATCAAGAGCTATTAAATTAAATTGTGTGACTGCAATCTCATTCAGAAATCCCTCATATAGTAGAATGGAAGGGCCTCTCAGGGAGGGATCTATGAGTTTTAACAAGTCAAATATTTTCTGGTGTCCTTAGCAAAAATTCTCATTAAATGAAGAATCCTCTTAAGGGTGAGAAACTGGTGAAACAAATTAAAATTCTCAAAAATATCATTTATTACAACTCATTTTCAACCAAACCAACAAAATTTCAATATTAGATTTCTGTCAGTACAAAGATATTTCCCTTTTCCTTCTTTTTTAATATTGACTATAGTGGGAAATGTTCAATGTAAAGCAAAGTATTTGCTGAAGTGCTGTAAACAAACCCAAATCTTTTGAAGATGCCACAAAAACGAGAAGTTATTGTATATAACAAAGTAGGGACATCTGCAGAGAGTTGTTAATTTATTCTAATTTATCTATGCTTAGGTATTATGTTTGCTGGAATATGCTGCTGGATTTCCTTGTGGCTACACTTCATTACCCAAGCCGTGTTGGAAGATCACATTAAGGACTGGAAAAAAACCTGTGCTACTAATGCAGTGACACTGGAGATACGTCACTAGTAGGGTTCCACAAGGCTCCCTCTTAGGCCCTGTGCTCTTCAGCATCTTCATAAATTACTTGGACGCAGAACTGGAAGGGACAATAAGCAAGTTTGCAGACAACAGAAAACTGGGGGAGCTGTTGACTCCCTTGAAGCCAGGGAGGCCCTGCAGAGGAACCTCAACAAATTACAAAGCTGAGCAATCAACACCTGAGCAATTCTGCACCTGAGATGGGGGAACCCTGGATGTTCATACAGAATGGGGAAGGGGAGGTTGAAGAGTATTGCCATGGAAAGGGCCCTGGGGGTCCTGGTGGATGGCAAGTTGAACATGAGTCAGCAGTGCCCTGGCAGCCAGGACGACCAGCCCTGCCCTGGGGGGCATCAGGCAAAGCATCGATAACCAGGCGAGGGAGGGGATTGTCCTGCTCTGCTCTGCACTGTGGAGGCCTCACCTGGAATTTTGTGAGCAGTTTCGGGTACCACAATATAAGAAAGATAATCAGCTATTAGAGAGTGTCCAAAGGAGGGAAACATAAATGGTGAAGGGCCTTGAGGGGAAGCCATATGAGGACTGGCTGAAGGCACTAGGTCTGTTCAGCCTGGAGAAGAGGAGACTGAGGGGAGATCTCATTGCAGTTACAACTTCCTTGTGAGGGGAGGTGGAGAGGCTGTCACTAATCTCTTCTCTGTGGTGACCATTGACAGGACATGAGGAAATGGCCTGAAGTTGTGTCAGGGGAGGTTTAGATTGGATATTAGAAAAAGGTTTTTCACCCAGAGGGTGGTTGGGCTCTGGAACAGGCTCCCCAGGAAAGTGGTCACAGCACCAAGCCTGACAGAGTTCAAGAAATGTTTGAATGATACTCTCGGGCACATGATGTGACTCTTGGGCATGGCCCTATTCTGTGACTCTGTGTTTCTGTAATATCAGATCTTTATTATATCAGGAAAACAAACACTGCACCTCTGTTAGGTATTTCTGTTTCCTGAAGACATACCAATTTTGGCTCTACAGGCTACTTTGTATCTTCCACAAGTGGTACAAGCAGATTTCAGGTGGGACAGAAAACCCTTTCCCCCAGACTGTCTCTTCTGCTACACTTCTACAAAGGCTGAAAGTTGAGGTACCTGCAAAAGTAAACCTTGAGAAACTTTCCTATACCAGGGCCTCAGATATACTGATATGCAAAGGTCTGCACCTAACTACATACCACACATTTTCTCCTGTCGGATATCTCCATCTCTGAAGCAGGAGTTTTTGAAACACATGAGAATCTTCATCTTCTGTCTACCACCAGCAGACTGTCCTGCTCCTGACAGAAGCAGGTTCCCCAGATGTGTATCAGTACTAGGATGCCCCGGTTAATGAACTGGTCTTTCACTTGTATACTCTTCAGCCACAAGGAGGTAGTTTCCCCCAGAGGACAGAACCTGCAACTTCTTGAATTCATAGAAAATAGCTGATAAAAATGATTGTGTTGCTCTAGTGATCATGTCTGGTTCTTTTACCAGTACTTAAAATACCTAAATACCTTCTGCCCTATAATTTATGTTGTTTCTTGAAAGGAAGTGGTTTTCTAAGTGCTATTTACATAAATGTACTCTCAGTTGCTATCAAAATAATTTCCTGCTTTTGGAGAAAGCAAGATCTTCAGAGATGAGGATGTAAGATAATAGCATTTCTATGAAAATATCATCTCTACAATTAAAAAACAAAGATACTTTGCCTGCTTATGAAGAGTCCATCTGAACCTCAATCAACCTTATAAGTTTGTAGTTAAATTATGCAGTGGTCCATATGTTGACTAAATACTTAAGTCCTATGTTAATACAAGAAGACATTCTGGCCTTCTCTGAATAAATAGCAATGTGCTTCCATTGAAGATAAGATTTTATCTGAGGCTGGAAATAAGACCTGATTCAGAGCATCTTGCTTTACAATTATACTCCTCATCACATTGACCTGCTGATAGGGAGCTTACATCAAACACAGCCTTTTATTTATGCACTCTACATATTCAGAAGACCAAAGAAACCCTCTTTTCAAGTGGTTGTTCTCATGGATAAACAGCTGTAAAGCTGGCATGTAAAGAGCTAAACAGCTGTTCAGAGAAATGAGAGGTGACTTAAAGGGCCCGTTTCAGATTTAAGCTCATCTCACTGTGTACAAGATCACAAAAGTCTTGCTTAGGGGCAAGAGGATATCTGGACTGAGATTTAAGATTGAATCCAAATCCAAAAATAAACAAAGGGAAAAGGATGTAAGCACCTAGAATAAGGCTGATATTTTGGTAACTACATCCAAAATGGTGTCCCTGAGAGCCCCTGTTCAGGTGCCACATAAGCACCAAAGGCACCTAGTCTTCACAGTTGTTGCATTTTGTGACCTTAAACTTTCCAAAGAGCTTAACTTCTGCACAATTTCAGAAGAAGTCATGTTTTGACATGGTTGAACATTACACAGTTGAACATTTCACTGTAAAGTTCACACTGAAGACCAGGCTGGGTGTCACCAGGCCTTTCTTCACTGAATTCCCCTCAGGGTCTTTCTTATAATGGCAGAGCTTATGCATATAGACCAGATCAGATTCCCAGAATATTTTCACAGCTACTGAATTTTTGGAGAAGGACACGGGGCAATTAAACCACTTATTTAAGATGTTGTGGCTTCTCCAGGAAGTGGAAGGTGAAAGTTAATTCCTTCCTCTGTCAAAGGAATTTCTTTATTCTTAGGTCACTGGTCAGAGGTAATAGGCTATGCATAAAATAACTAAGGTTGTTTGGACCAGAAGGAAACCAGAAAAGTCATCATGACTCCTCTGAGAATGACACATCCTTTGTGACTTGGCTACTGAGTAGCTACTCAAGTGTGCTTTCTGTTTCAAATTCCCTGAATCCTACAATATGTTCTGCAAAGTGACAAAACAAGTTTCAACAAGCATGAGGAATTTATCTTTCCTACTCCAGCTGCCAATGTTACCTGGAGCTGTGTGGTTATTGCATTTGCCTGAGGAATTGAACTATTCCTGGAAGCTGAAAAGAGCCTCAGACTCAGGCTGTAGCCCATCCAGATGCCATTTACAAAGTGCATGAAAGTGGTCATGACTGATATCTACTTCAGTTTGAACACAAATTTTCAGAGATTGTCAGCCATAACCTGGCCTCTGTGATGAAAGCAAACATCAGGTAATATGTCAATGTCTCCTGTAGGAAACCCAAGAACATCTTTATAAAGAAGGTATGAATAGAGAAATTCAATATTTCTAGTAATTTTCCTCTTTTCTAATAACCTGGTCTCTTGCAAACGTTTCCATGTGGAGTTCACAAATACAACTTATGCTTAATTATGCAAAGTAGCTAATACATCATTGTCAGACATGGAGAAATGATCTATGGTAAAAAAGGCTATAGAATCATAGAATGGATTGGAATGGAAGGGACCTTAAAGACCATCTAGTTCCAATCCCCCTGCAATGAGCAGGGATGCCACTCACTAGATCCAGTTGTTCAGTGCCCCATCCAGCCTGGCCTTGAACACTACCTGCACCACTTTTCTGGACAACCTGTTCCAAGGATGATACATTTGAGCACAGTCTCCAGGTTTGTTAGCTATTCCTTGTGTATCTTATCTCAGAAACACACATGCTTGGTGCTTCTATGACTTTTTGGTCAGAGAAGATATAATTTGGTCTCATGCCTCTGGCTCTTGTGTGGTCTATTTTTCCCTCCATAAAAGAAAACAGAAGGGATTAACTAGCCTTCAGTATGAAAAGAAGTAAAGATTTACATCATCTCTTAGTGATATTTATCTTAGGCATATTTTTATGTGGTTTTGCTTGACATGCAATGCCAGTACAATATGAAAGATTGCTAATGAACACTAAAGCCTAATATTAAGCTTTTGACTTTATCCAGGAACAGCATAGAATGCAAAGCTAAGGTGAAAAATCAATGCCTAAATCTTCATACGATAGTATTTTTCATGTCAGTACAATCTAAAGTTGCTTTCTACTTATATTTCTTGACATTTATCAATTTAAGACAGTAGTTTGTGATTTATTTAAGTATAGGATATTAGATGTAATTTACACATAATAGTGCAAGCTAGACCTTTGGCTGCCCTCATGGGTGTATGAATGTCAAAAAGACTCAGCATTCCAGGAATACCATAATGAACTAAATATGAAGGCAAACTCAGGGGGAAAAAAAAAAGAAACAAAAAACAAAAAACACATCAAAGGTGAAGTATGTTTTCAATCAATCTTTCCACATGATTCAACTAGGAACATCAAGATTGTATAATGACCTGCAGACCAGATTCCCATGCACAGCTGTACAAAGTAAACCAAGAGCAAATGAACTGTGAAAACCATTATTTTCATGGAGAGCCTAAGTAGAGTAACATTTATTTGAACCCTCTTCTGTTCCAAGGATATTTTATTTTGAAGAGACACCAAAAGCATAACATAATTACACATTAGCCTTTCTTGGCACAGAAAGGAGTCAAAAATTGACCTCTTTTGGACTTCTAGTAAAAATTACCTTCATGTCATAGCTTTTAAAAAAATCGAAATCCCCTGCATTCAGATCATGGCTGGATTGATTTCTTGTCTATAGCTATAAAGTTGTATAATACATAAAAATGCCATAAGTGTGCATGTATGTGACTTTATATATTTATATACACAGATGTATATAAATATATACATATGTATAGATGTGTATCTTTGCATACATACACATGTATACATACATGTATATATGCATCTGTGTGCATTTACAGATATATGTACACTTGTACATTTTGAATGTGTTTTATATAAAAATCATACAGTAATTTCTTGGCAGCACAGGCAGCATCTCCTTTTTTACAGGGAACATTATGTTCCAACAAAGAATTCTTATAATTGCTCTTTAAAAATTACATGTGGCTCAACTCCATGCAGCTACACACTGTACAGAGCTGTGTGAAATCTCATTATGAAACCTCAAATCAATTAAAGCTCACCTAGTTAGGGGTTTGTTAATTGTCTGACATTCGCCTTTGGGTCATTATAATGCCTGTGTGATCTTTTAGAGGATGAAGTAACTGTACTTCTACAGATTTTTTGTTTTGAAGCAGACGTTACAGGAAAGAATTTTACATAAATTGCATTAGAACTAGAAAAAGCCAAGACAAAACACTTGTTTGTTCAGAACAAACCAGTAAATTCAGTCTGATGGTACTTGCTGTTGCTTCTATTTTTCTGTCAATTTTTGTTTGCTTAGCATGTTCATAGTGGTTGACTCATGAAACGTGTGTGTACAAGTGTTTGTGCTGCACCAGTTCATGAGCTTGTCTGGGGAGCTGATGTTGTCGCAGAAATTTATCCAACAAGGAAACAAATGGTGTCATGTATGAAAGAGATGACCAAATACTTAGACATGTAGAACAAAAGATACATAGCAAAAAACTCAAAACAATAGTCAATCTTTTTATCTTAGAAACTGCTGCTTGTTACTGTAACAGGGTTGTGATGAGCATGGCACACAGGGTGCCCACAGGCATATTGTGAACAACTCACAGTCAACCTTTGACTGAAGTATGTCATCGGATGAGTAATTTCAAATGCTGTATACACTGGAACATGTCAGAGCATATTCATATGTGTTTCGAAAACAGTTAAATTTGCTGCATTTGCTGGTAAAACAGATTACTCAGTATGAGAAGACACTAAAAGAATTTGGGCAGTTTCCTCTAAGTTTTCATGCTTTTTTCCATCCAACTTACTCTGAAGTCTAAAATCCACAGGCAAAATGAAGTACAGGGAAAGATTCATCACTGTGTATCAAAACACAAAAGCTGACACAGTTACACAAATAAAATTCCAGGTGACATTATCTGGCAATTAGTGACTGCAATTTTCAGAGCTCACCAAACTGCTTGGCTGAACTAGTTACACATGACAGTGTGACTGACCTCACTTTAACCCTGCATTTAAATAGGTGTAAATGGAAAATTAATAACCAGGACAACCAAATAGCACACTTGGTAAGTTTAGGAGGAAAATAAATTTAAAGGATTATATACAGTCTATTAACACCAAAATAGTTTTATAGCATATAAAGCAACTCCTTTAATGAAAAACAAATATTACTGTTACAGTTTGCATTTCTTTACCACCTTGTTCAGCTGAATACTCATGTTAATGTTCAACTTACTTAATATTTACATATATGACTGGATTTGATTGTTTACTTAGTTATTTTTAACATATGTTCAAAATGCTATACAAACATTGACCATAAAATGATGGTCAGAACGAGTTATTTCATAAAGATTAAAAACACTACATCCTGTTTTAAAGCATGCATAAGCACTAGATGATGGTTTAAGATCTCTTTCAGCTCAGTGATTCAAATCGTTGGATCATGCTGAATGATCATAGCCTGATGACTATAAAGAACAGACACAGAAGCTGCTTTCATCAACAATCTCTTTTGCTTGTGCCTTGTAGCAGTTTATTCGAAAAAACAGTCACTGACCAGGAAATCATATCTGAAACCACAAAAGCTAGAGTAATGATGAATATTAAGGTTGAGTCTGCTCTTTGATTTTCTTTTCAGTTAGAATGATTGATAAATATCCCTCTAGCGAGTAATAATTCTTGACTGACAGATTATTTCCTTCTTAGACATTTTGAATCAAACTAACACAGACATTTTGATCACACTTCATTCTTTTACATTAATACAGCATAAAATCATCCCACAGCTACATATGTGTCAGATAGAAATATTATCTCCAATTCATAAATATTTATTTGTAACAAATCTTATATGAAGTTTCCTGGATTGCAAACAAAAATGTAAATACAATAGCTTTATCTCCTTCAAGAACTCTAAATACTGATTATGCTCATTTATATGGTGCAGATAAGGGCCTTGAAGAGATGGATGTCAGCCCTGCTGGCTTTTATTTTCACAGATCTCCAAAGAATGCTCTCCGGTTTAAAAATGTAAACAGAAATGGGTTTGCCTCAAGCTAGTTTTTATTTAATATTAAACACTACTAGGTGGTATCAAGTATTACAAGGGGGAAGAGGATGAATATTACAATGAAATCATAAAGAAGGTCATCATAGTTGCGTGTCCCAGGCCTCTACACAGGAGAGCTTTCAAGGGGGACAAGTTTTAGAGGCAGTGGGGCAGATCTGAAGCTACTATAGAGAGCCCTACTCCCTTTGAAGTCAGTAGAGGCAACCTGATTTACACTGCAGAGACTACTGTCCCTGAACAGGTAACCTAGCAATTCAATGATGGCTAATTAACGAGCTGTCAAAGCTTAAATACCAGTCATTCACTTGCCTGTATCCAGGAAAGTGACATACAGCCAGAACTGTATGTGTAGCATTTAAGCATCTGTCACAGATGGGGAATTTAGCACACTTGCTGAAATTATTCCAGGAATCCCCAAACCATATTTGAGCATCACCAAGTGTACAGAGAGATGCACAGTTATCAAGAATGCCATCTAGTGTACCCTCCAGCAACACTCCACCGTAACAAACTCTGCACACCAAAGCAGAGTGAAATGATGATGAACTGTGTATCACTCTGGATTGTGATAGATGGGACATTAATAGCAACCTGAAAAAAATCAGATGGCTGTATCTAATGGAAATCACGTTGATTTTCAAAGCAACTTAGAATGTTTTACTCCAGAGGATGGAACAAGGTGCTTTGTAAATGATTATATCAAATTATTCCAGTCTCATCTAATCTCATCACTAATCTTTCATTAGGATACCTTGTGTCAAATCTATAACCAGAAACTCCTACCCTTCTCTATCTATGAATCATCCTAAATGTAGGGAAGAAGACATTTTGTGAAACAAGCCTCCTGGATAGTTCTCTGAATTCTGAGATAAGCATTAAGATGTGCAACCCTTGTATAGATGCTTGATATGCTGTTATCTGGCAAGTGGTTACTCTTGATCTTACTATCTCACAGTTGCTCTGGTATGCAATAACAAACTGTAAATACCTAGATGTTTTCCACCATCCACATCACATCTCTTAGTTCTTCATACAAGACTTCATCCCTGGCAGACTTCTGTGATAGCACAATGTGTGAACCAAGAGCACAGGCTTTTCATTGCCCCCTCTCATTTCAAATCTACTGGGTTTACAAGTTTTCTGCCACCTATGGCAAATACCACTGTAAATTATTTATACACAAATTATTTCAATTTTTATACAGCCTCCATGTATTTCCAAGAAAAATCTTGCTATGATTCCTGCTATGTCCCAGCTTTCATTAAGCAATTGCTCAGATACATCTACTATTTTATGATTGGTCATGTGAAAGCATTAGAATTTGTGTCCTATGTTACATTTCACAGTAAATAACTCCATTTTCATCTACAAAAACAACAATTCTTTAATGAGGAAGAAAGCTCTAATGAACAGGGAACTAACCCAGCATTTAACTTCTCTGTTCACTATATACTTCCTGTATGACTTTAGGCAAGTTGTTTAGCTCTAACTTCCTCCCATGTAAATCAGAGATAAAGGCAGAGCTGACACTACAGAGTTTTTTGAAGGTAAATAATGTGAAAGTCCATGAAGTGTTTGAACATAGCAGTAGTAGAGACAGGTAATATGTTAGACAGATCTGGTTCTTTGCCCCACTTCCAGCAGTGTTAGTGCCTGGTCTCATCTCTGGAACATATTTGCAATTAAGTTTTTCAACAGTGCTTCCAGGTTGTTTTAAACTCGTTAATGAAGAGGGGAGATGCTTAATGTGTTTGGTAAGATTGTCCTGAGCACAATCTGCACCTTAGCTGTCAGCACCAGCATACCAATGATGCTGCCCCAGGAGGAAGAAAGCTGCACTTTTGCTCTCTCTGATGGCTGCACAAACACTGTAAAAGCTGACACAATGTATATTGCTAAAGAACATGGAAATTATCATTTAATAAAGTGTCTTACCACAGGATGCCAAGTGTTTCTCTCTCCCGCATGTTTTTCATTTAACTGAAACCCACATAAGATTTATAAAAAAAACAAATAAAAATTTGCTGTAAAAATGGATCTTCACTGTTGTCAATGGAACAGATCAATTCAATGAAAATAGACAAATTTGACCCAGTAAGAAATGGAATTTTATTACTATCTGTCAATGTTGAATTAACTAGTGTCTAAGCAAAATACTAAGGCATCGACATCCTGATGATCTGTATTTTCCACTATGAGAATAGAAGAAAGCAGAGCTTCTGATCACCCTCCTCAAGCTGGAATGCCCTGATCTGCTGTAGTTGCTGTAGTCTCCTAGCAGTTTCTACACACTGTCTCGCTCTGATTAGTATGTGGGAATTTAGCAGGAAAACAGAACTAAGAGAAAAAGGATCAATATTGAACATTTGGAGAAAACAATGCTACGTGCTTGAAGTCCTGTCTTTTTTATTCAAAGTTTGTCTCTTTCACATTGTAGAGCTCTTGATGCCCCTTCAAACTCTGGTTATGTGATGAGCATTATTCTTCAGTTCCATTAGTCACAATACTTTGGAAGCAGACAGACAGCATCACAGCAGGAGGGATGATTTGTTCCATAGTTATTAAACACTGAAAGTAGTGAACGAAAATTCCCTCTTACAGATAGATTAAGTGAAATCTAACAGAAGGCTGCACCTTCACTACTCTGGAAAAATCAAGTGCATTCCGAAAGTAAATACAGGAAACCCAAGGGTTAAAAAATACCATAGGCATGAGTAAAAAAGGGAAGATATAAAAAAGAAAAAAAAATTATTTAGTAAATAGTAAGTGAAATATTTTGCATAAGTCAGAGAAAGAGTGCTTAGTAGTCAAAGCCCCAAACTGGTAGGTTGCATACTTCAGGATCTGCCCATAATTCTGTCTTTAAATACATGCTGGTATTTAGTGATATTTAAAAAGACTTTAAACTGCACATGCAGATATGCAGAATAACTCAGTAAATCAGCATTGGAAAGTAGGTACATTTCTTGGTAAAAGTGATATGGCTGCTTTGACTTCACTGTGTCAACTTTGGCATCAATTTATGCCAAATTTACCCCATCTTCTTTCCAAGGAATTGATTGACTTCAGCCAAGCAACCTCTCTGAGATCTTCACAGTCTTTAAATGACAAATGCAAATTATCAGCTGCACTATGAAACTTTATCCAGATCTTCAGATGGCCTTCATTTCATACTACAGAGTCTGGTGCTGTCCCAATATGGTATGTAGCAGGTTTATGATACCTGAGTGACAAATGGGTCTGTGTAAGGGAACCCTTTGACAAGAATTCTGTACCTCCATACAAAGTGATCCCTATGAACTCCTCTGCAATACAAACTGCAAGAAAGCACCAGGCATGGGTGAAAATATGTACTCCTCTCCTTACACTAACAGAAAAAACATGATTCCTATTAAGTTACATTTGACCCAATTTCAGACACTGTTTGTTGAAGACATTGCAATTTGGTGTGTTAAATACCAATTGCAAAATAAATAAATAAATAAATAAATAATATATATACACCCACATATATGTATATACCTATACATACGTATATATGTATGTATATATAGACAGACCTATATACAGACCTATATGTATAAATATGTACACATACGTATATACATATACTTATGTATACACACACACACACGCGCGCACACACACATACACACACACACACACATATATATATATATATATAAATAGCAAGTCCATTTCCCAACTGCCAGGAAGGTTTCCTCTTTAATTTTCTTCTATCAAAGGGGCAAAAATAGGACACAAAAATAAGTATTAAACCATCTAAAATATGATCAAGTTCTTGGATAACTAGGAAAGGTCAAAATTTATCATGAAAAGATCTGTGTTTGGTATACAAATGGGTTATCCGAATGCTTTTATTTGGAAAAAAAAGAAAAAAAAAAATGACAATATGAATAAAGAACACATCTCAAGATATATAATGATGGTTTCCAGTGATTTCAGTGGAATTCATAAAGGAAAAATTTGATAATATAGTTGTTTTGTTTAAGTTGCTTTGCCATTTTTGGTGGCACTATTTTCCACACACACTTCACATTTTTCAGGAGCACTTTTTAAGTATGAATGCAAAACCTGCATGCAGTTTGATTCTGCATTTGGTTCTTTGTACTTATGTTGGATGCATATGAAGGGATACAGAAAAAACACTCAAGATATAGACAAAATACCTTAAAATTCAAGGACTACAGACCTCTGCTTGATTAATTAATTACTCAGAAGATTTAAAGGTGACTTGACTGATCGATTTTAATAGTGAAAATATGGGCTGTGTCAGTTAAGGAATAGCAAACAATAGCAGTTGGAAGGTAAATCAACCATGTTCAAAACAACAGAAGGGGCAGATTTTTAAAAGTGAGAAGGATTCATTATCAGAACAAAATCTCAAGGGAACTAACATTCTCTCTTTATAACTACAAAGTGTTAAATGAAAATAAGCACAAAACCCCCACATAACTCCTCATTTTCCAGTCAGGAATAACTAGGCAATATGATATGCCAAGGGTCAGACTGGACATTCAATGTTCCTGCTTGGTTTTCAGTTTCATCAGTTAAGCTCTGTGAATCTGTGAAGTATATGAGCAAAATTATTCCACAAAATTATTCCTTGAAAATTATTCTTCAGTAATTTTATACAGTATAAAGTATATTTTCCCTTCCTTTCAGCAGACTTAACTCCAACATATTTGGGAAGATTTATTCTGAGGATGGTTAGACATCTGCATTGAGAATGATAAGTATATCATCATGGATACTGTATCTTTTACTAGAGTAAAGAAAATCACTGCAGATCAGACAATTTATAGTAATGTCTAATTTGTACTACAAACAACTCAGTAATTGCTTTATTAAGGTTAACATTAAAGAGTCTGTTTCCTAGAGGGAAGCAATTTTACAAAAGATTTTATTATGAATAAAGCATGTTCCCATTTAGTAAGAAAAAGACTAATAGATGAGCTTACATAACATTCTGAAGAGAAAATCTTCTAGGTTAGGGACTGTATCCTGATTACTTCCAAACGTGAAGTTCGTGAAAATGTTGCAAATACATGAAAGAACAGACATGTCTATTTTTGGACCATCATAAACTTTTGAGAAGCATTCACTGCTATTTATGAACAAATATTCTTGGTTTTTATTTACATTTCTTCCATATTTCTTTCTAAAAGAGAATGATCCATTATTTGAGTTTGCAGTCACATTCAGAGAAACTGTATCACGGAGGAGTGGGTCATACCTTCACACCCCTAAGGGACCTGGAATCTAAAACCCATCAACACAGCCCAACTTTGGAGGCAGTCAAACAAGTTAGACAAGGATGTAAGTCTATTTTACAAGCTAGGATTTGAGTTTGTATAGGTCTGATAAGAGAAGACTAAACATAAAGTCTGAGCCCAGACAATAAAACCTACTATAGCTTAATTGCTTAGGAAAAATTAAAGCCTTCAGCTAAACCTGTGTGAGCCACAGGGAATAAAGAACTACTTTTATTCTTTATTCTTCCCCTTACCTCAACTTCCCCTTTATGAAAGAGAAGACTACAGAAATTTCCTCAGGCACTTCCCTTATTTTGAACTTATGGATATCGAGACAAGAAATAAATGTGACTCTATCTTAAAATCAAACCAAGACTCAACAGAACTTTGTATATCATGCATCAAAAGCACATACCAAAACATCCTAGGTTAATTTGTGCAAAAATCAACATCCTTTGCAAGATTAATGTTGATGGGACTGTGGGGTTTTTTCAGCTTGAGACTTTATGGGAGCAGTGAGCTGTTCAGAACCCCACGGCTCCTTCTGAGACAAAAGAGTAGGCTGAAGTATTGGTCTTAACACTCTAGATTGATAGAAAGCTATAGGTACAGGGGAGGAAAAATAAGAAAGGGAAAAATATAATTCAACTCCAGTATATCAGGGTTGGAACTTTTCCTCTTAAATTTTGGACAGCAGGAGATATATGCAGAAGCAAAATGCAAGGAAAGTTTAAACACAAAACAAATCATCAGTATGCAGGATCAAACTGTTTGTATGTTCTAATCTGAACCACTGTCTGAAAGAAATGCATTATGGTACAATACTGATCATTGGCATTTTCTTTATGTATACTATGTGACAGAAAAATCCACAGGCAGAAAGCCACCAACAATGTTTGAATACTCTGACTACCAGACATGCAGGGTGATATCTGTATGTCATGCAGCCCCATTACCTGTCATGAATAGACACATAATGTGAGACTTTCAAGAAGTCATACCAATATTTTTAACAATTAAAATCTATTTGAAGCTGGTATTCTAAGTCAGGAGAGCATCTGTAACACAGAAGTAATTGTATTTCTCTCCAAATGAAGGGTGGAGGGCTGGATACCCTCTTTGATTAGGCTTTGAATCTAAGTTTTCCATCTCTTGAGTGACATGGGATGCGTTTGTGAGGTGCACTAGGACTGAAAGCCAGCCAGAACTTTATAAAAGACTACAACACAAAAATCTATGCTCTGTATTGGCAAAGTCTATGAAATCCCCAAGGTATTGAGGACACTGAGACAACGTGAATGTTGTGGAGCTGCTTTTGAATATCAGCTACCTACAGTGCCCACTCACCCAGCTCCAGCTCTGGAGCCTGGGCAAATCCAGTTCAGATATCTTCAAATCTGTAGAAGCAGAAAAAGTCAAGTTAATCATACTTTCTAGAAAACACATATTTCTACATAATTACTTCAGGAAAACATTTAAAAACCTTTGCACTGTTTTCAATTTCCTCTTCAAAACAAACTAGCAAAAAAACAAACAAACAAAAACACAAAAACTAAACAAAACAAAAAAAGAGCTGTTTGGAGAAACTTCCTAAATGTCATGACACAATGACAGTAGAAAAGAGAAAAATTTTCTCCTCTTAATGAGAGCCCCAAAATAAAAACAACATTCTGAAAGTAGAGATTTCTCAATCAGAGACTGAGGTTTTTTCAGTCAGCATTCATTTTGACACTCTTAGATGAGTGGCAACAATTGAGAAAGCACAAAACAAAAGTTTCCTTTTGTGCTCAAAATATCCAAACACACAAAAACACATATTGAGCACCACTTGCCCAGCAGGTTGGTGGGTTTTGTTCATTGCCACTGCCTTTTTTTGGAGTTCACTTATGGAGAGAGGACTGAAAGATGAGTTCCAGAGCGCCTACTTGGTGCCTGAAATGGAAGTTGGATGAAATGTAGGTAGTGAAGTCCAAGAAAGTGATCCAGAAAAGCCGTGCAGCAAAGAATTGTCATGCCCAACAGGCACTAACACTCCAAAAACACCTTGCTTTTCAGGCTCAGATGTTTTCCAGAAGCTTGTGCTTGTGCCCAGTTCCTGCCTTGTCTCCTCATTCTCTTGGGGACAAGGGACTGTGTTTACCCTCCAGCTGAGTTCTGACAGTGTCGTGGTGCAAGTTTAGTGGAACCAAGTTCATTCTGAGAAACAGCCACTCTGGTAACGGGTAATGTTCAGGAACCAGTTCCCGAGATGAGGTGCAATGTTGCCTCTGCCCACCTTCTAGGGAATTTGTCCTGCAGGTTTCGATGTAGCTGCACATTACTTGCATGGCACTTGATCACAGTTTTCAGCTTTGCAGCCATGAAAGTGCTGATACTGAGGTTTCCCACTGGCAGGCACTGTCAGTGCTGAAGTGACTGATGAGCTCCTCTGTCCCTGACCAGCCCTGCCAGGGTCCCCCTCTCACAGCCATAGCACAGGGCATGCTTTCAGCCCTGTGAGGGCTGTCAGTCCCTTTGCTGGAACCCCAGCCCACAACCCTGTGCTGTTAGCCCGTCCATGGGCTGACATTCTGTCCTGTCCCTGTTCCTGTTCCAGGGAGATGCCCAATAGTCAGGACTGAGGTTTTCCTGCTCCTGCCCGGGGCCCAGGCAGACACTGACTGCCACCCCAGGGAGCCTCCACAGCCCGCAGCAGACCTCCATGGGGAGTCACTATCCCATGGGATGTCTTGGCAGGTGCCCCTTCACTGCCTGACTTGGGCTTCCCGAGTCTCTGTCCATTGTCCAGTCTCCCAGCACAAAGAAAAATGGCATTGGCCATTTCGGCCTCTCTCTGTTACTCCTCAGCAACATGTGACTGACACGGAGACTAAAGAGATATCTGCTTTTGTCCACTGTCTCTTTTGCTTCTCCAGCTTTAAAAATGCTCCAGTGTAGCTCTCAGAAAGAAAAACAGCTTTACAAATGTATTGAAACAAGCTGTCACTGCCCTAAAATTTTCATTTATGAGCAAAGGAAATTCCACTACTCCAGAATGACAACCACAGCGCTTCTGAGAAACCTCTGTAAATCTTAACTCTGCACAAGCAATGTTGCTTTAGCCAGGTTTATTACTAGGAAATGCTGGGGAAAATGTGAAAAGAAAGCCTGTTCTTGGGAACTCCAAACCACTAGTGAGATTGAAACTGCAGGATTTTTCCCTGCAGTGAACCAAATCCCTAAAACCTTTAAAGGTTTGCTCATCATTACACAAATGCCTTTACATAAATCAGTCAAGTATAATGAGGCAATAAAATTTAATTCATGCACAAATATCCTGGCAATCACCTATGCTGGAAATAAAATTCAGAGCACTAAATAGGAACTCCAGAGGGTTTCCTGAAGCATGATTTAGGCAATTTTTGTCAGAATATGACACAGTGTCTTTAAATCCATGACTGTTTTCACACACATTATCATGTTTTGCTACAATTGAGAACCATGGCAATGCTGGTACCAAGGGTTCCCTCTGGCAGGTACTGTAAGGGCTGAAGAGATTGATGAGCCTTTTGGTTCTACAGTTCAGCTTGTTAGCAATCCAAAAGAAATATTATTTACCAAAGATTTACAAATGACTTGTAAAAATATACTTGGCATCAAAATTCAAAACTTGGCATATTAAGAACTGGCATAAGAACAGCTCAAAAAGCATTTTCCTTCCTTTCCCAAATTTTACATACAAATAAACAAAGGCAGTCTGAGTTACTTCTATGTATTAACAGAACTGACTTCACATTTTCAAACAGATTTTTTGCATTTGTGTAGGTCTCAAATGGGATGAATCCAAGCAAAATACCATAAAGTTCATATCAATGTCTATTATTAGAGGTTAAAAATAGCTAAAATTTAGCTAAAATAAAAAATGTTGTTTTTTATTCCAGATAGAGGAAAAAACACACTTGAGCTTCTTAGCAGCTATACATTGTTTTAATGCCTTGAAGGGGGCAAAACAGCAGGACCCCACAGCATTTCCCTGCAGCACACAGAGTTTATCTTGCATTTATATCAGAGACATAAGGAACAGAAAAAAATGGAAGATGAACCCTAAGTTTGATTCAGCTTGTGCTGACTGAAGTCCTACTTAGGTCCATATTCTTTTTGTTCCTACCTTTTGGTATTGAGCCACCAACTTACAAAGAAGAGAGTCAAGTGACTTGTTTCTTTAAGCAATGAAAGCCTAGGAAGATGCACAATACACATTCTGGGCAAGGAGGTTGCTCCTCCTCTTTCTGGAGCCCTCCATTTTATCACAATGTTAAGCCAACTCAGCATCACTATTAAAGGCCTTAAGTAAAGAGTGTCCTGCTATGACACACTCATCTAGAGAGCTGTGGATTGCGGACCTATTAGGAGGTACAGACCTCAAGGACTCTCAAGATTTTAAGGACCAAACCACTTTAAATAGTCAACTCAAAGGGCACCATCCACCCTTTCTTCATCTCCCCATTCTTGCCTCACTTCCTCTTCACACTGACACAAAGAATGATGTGAAGGAAACAGTGAAACTCCTTGAACGCTTAGACTCTTAAACAGATTTTTCCTTGGAAAGGGAAATCTGCCCCACTATCCAGAGACCAAAGGAAGGAAAAATACAGTCAAGTTAAGTATATTGAGGGTTTTTTCCACCGAAGCTCAGAGGGGATTCTGGCAAGAGACAATAGTCTGGAAAGAATCAGAGAATACAGTAGAAAGAATGCCTGATGGAAAGAAGGACCTACTGAGATGAAGCCAAGAAAGGCAATTTTTTTGACTTCTGTCCAGAAGCATTACCCTTTCAGGAACTGAGGCCTGGGGAATTTTTTAAGCTGTTAACTGGAACCTTTTAGGTAGCCACTGAGCCGAGGAGTAGATAGAAGAATTAACATGAATGACTCAGATTCCACATAAATCCAGATTAGCAGCAGTTTGGGCAACACGAGCTTTTGCTTATTTCCTCTATTTTTTTATATTTCTTTTTTTTTCCCCTTGAGATTTCAGCTGCGTATGAAACAGAAGTCATTCTTCCCCATATAGACAAACTGGATGAAAATTGTTTATGGAAGTTCAAATATGATAAGATCATGATGCCTTGTGGATTTAAACTCCTTTTACCCTTGAGCTCTGTGACTTGCCCACCTTCAGAAGCCAAGTAAATTTTCCTAAGTAATTCAGAAGCTGACTGGCTCAGACCCACAGCAGTGCTAGGGTAGCATGGAACTGCTATGAATGTTCACAAGCTCTTCCTGGCTTTGAGAGAGTGTGTCATAAAATAAATCTCCGTTGTACAGATTGAGACCTCCTGCCAGACACAGCTCACAGTGTGCACACAGGCAGTTCCTGAAGTTCTATAGATGGGTGGCAATTTGTTAAATTGCCATAATTCTGGATGGATTCAGGGCAAAGGTCTCATATATTACAGCTACAGAAATGTCTCATCTTTTGATTGGAAACTCTATTGCTATTTCAGTAAAGCAAGGTTAGACATAACAGCTGCAACAACACTATCACTATTGCTATTCTGCTCCTTTTGCTTTGACATTGTTCTACCTTCACTTTTTATCCCTTATCAACCTTCAGAAAATCATGCAATGACATCTGAAGAATATCATTCTTCACAATGGGATGCAGTGGCTAAATGCTGCTGCCTTGTATTTCTCCCATCTCCACAGTTCCTATATCCCTTCAGTCTTTTGAGTTTTTTAAAAAATATCATCACCCCATGAAATACAGCACTCATATATTTAATCACATGTGTGTGCTTGGTTGGCCAGAATCTTGTAAAAGTCTTTGTATGTACAAAAGTTCACTAAGAATCTCAGGCTTTGCAGCTCTCTTTTCATACTCTTCTAATGTCCTTTTAAGTGTAGTATGATGAAATAACTTCGCAAAATACACATTCATCCATGTGTTTACCACCAAAACACTTTTTAAGTACTTGACCATGCTTAGGAGTAGTACTTTCCATTGCTAGAAGGCTCCTTGAAAAATATCGTTTGGTTTTTTTTTATATGGCACACATTCAGGTTTTCTCCTATTCAAACAGCTGAAGGTTGTGGCACTGACTTCAGTGTTGACAGGATCATATCTAATTTGCAGATCTCCCTAGTTCAAAAATTATGTTGGATCATCATTCCCTTCTAATCCAGGCTGATTTTTTACAAAGAAACAAAGTTTCCTTAGACAATGCTTCTGCTTTGATCTTTTATCTATGCTTAATTAAGAACTCTGAATCATTTTTACCTTGCCAGAATATCTTGTATCCCTGAATCATTTTCCCTTGGCTATATTAAAAAAAGGTAACTCTTGGCTGCTTTCCACTTTTACCGTTCCATAGATGTTCTAACAAAAGTGGCAAAAAAAATTTTTGGTTGTTTGCATTGGCCCTTCTACCCAAAGGCCATAGCCTTTCTGTCCTCCTTGCTTCAATTCTTGTAATATTACCAATGAAAGACGTTTGCTGCCTGCATGTAGTTAATCCTTATTTAAACACCTTAGAATTTTTTTATTCTATTTCCCCTGCAGCACAGAGTAGCACTATGCTTGGAAAGGATTTTTTGCAATAGATACATTTGGCCTCATTAAATAATTACAAAATAAGCCAGAAGGAGTTTATTCCAGCCATTATATGGGAGGTAAACAGTTTTTTAAATGTGGCTTAATTAAATAATTACTCAATAGACCAAAACAATTCTGATCTGTCATGTAGCTAATGTGCAGTTTTCAAAAAGTATCTAACTAAAGTAATTACCCAATAGAACTGATGGTTCTAAATGAGCCACTACTTTTCTTTGGGTACTTGATGCACAGATTAAAATAACCTGACTGTATCACTTCTTTAGCAAGGTATTCGGATATATCAATGAAGAATGTAATAGGTTCTTTTTCCATTTCTATTACTTTTCAGCTTTTTAAAGATTCTTCTGTGATCACAGACTTCTGTGATCTCTGGGTGCCAAATGAAGTGTTTCAGTTCCATGTTAAAATCTGGGTTGTCTCTTTAGTGACAGTGTGATACTGCTTTTTGCTCTTTGCTATACTTTTGTTTTAAAAGGAAGTATCAGAGACACCTTTGTAAATGTAGACTGTTTGTATGACACCTACGTATCTTACCCTAGCACCAATATACATATTTGAGATGCCAGTGTGACATAACACAATTGACTGCCGATTCTAATCATTGATATATTCTAGCAGCAAAGCCTTCTTGATATGAATGCATTTTATACAAATAAAATTGTGCTTTGCTTCAAAACATTTAATCTGACTACTCTCCTTCTCCCTCCCCCCACATTCCTCAGAATAAAAGGAAGCCTCAGCAAAAGCACAGTTTTGCCAATATAACTGTGCTTACACCAGCGATTTCACCAGCACAGTTCTGTCAATCACACATCACACTTTACCACCCTCCTCATCAACATAGCTGTTCCAGCAAAATTTTGTATTACAGACCTGACCTGAGCCTCATTAAAGTATCTAAGGGTCATAGGCTATAAAGGCACATGGACATGTTTGGAAAACAGCAGCTTCCTATCTTGTCTTTAGTTTAATTGGTTTTGAACTTCAATGGAAGCTGACCTTGTTTTTAAATTTTGACCCCAAAAAAATTTCCATGACTACTTGTCTATTCTTTTAGCCACAGAAATCTGTTACCTTTTCAGCTGTACTTGGACAATTCAGCTATTTTAAAATCCTGATCACAGGGCTATGGCGGGAGGGGTTTGAAGGAGCATCCAAAGAGAATAGGATCAAGAAAATGAGGTAAACGTTTGTAACAACTGGAAGGAGACCAATACATGGCAAATGTAAAGAGATAGAGGAGAAAAAATACTCCAAATACCAAAAGTGCCTTCACTAGGTTCAGTCTGAACTTCAGGAAGACTTTTTTTACCTTATGGCAGACACAGCAGCTTGCCAACTTTAAGAATAGTAGCCTTTTATTTAGGAACTTATACAAAGCTTTGGATATTTAATTTTAGTCATCCAAGTGTGAATATATTGTATTTATTTTTAGAAATATGCTTAACTTTCTGTGACTCTGCATTGGTAGCTGTTATTAAATGGCATTTGGTTTTCACTGTTCTATTTCCAATACCATAATGAAGCCTGTAGCATGTGTCTATTCTTGTGTTAAGCTAATTGACTGCAAAACTTCACATACATAACACAAGCTAACTGAGGTCCTCCAACTATGACAATGAAATCCCCAGCCTTCACTCCAGTGTGACAGCTTTACTGTTTGCAACAGTGAAAAACAATCTAAGAGCAGAGAACACACACACAGGTGTCCAGAGGAGCTTTGATTTGGAACAGAGTGAAGAGTGTGTTGAAAAGCAGAGATGAGAGCCCTGAACTTAAATTGAAACCAGGTCTATTAGAACCATAAGCCTACTTTCAGGATTTTCCCTTGTTCAAGATTAACCAAAGTAACAATATGCCAAAAGAAACACCATTGTTTCAATCTGGAAAAGAACATAGTAGTTAATAATGCAAAGCTTATCCTTGTTTTTACAGTAACTATAACTGAGTAACTGAGATGATAAAATTTCAGTACAGAGATTTTAAAATGTTTATATTTCATATATATAAAAAGATTATAAGTATGATCCCCATTTGCCTTAGAAAAAAACATTTTTTTTGTCAAATCACTGCAGAAAATAGAGCAATAATCCAGACCTTCCAATAAAGAGCATTGAGTTTGTGATTTCTTGAAATATTAACTATTCCCTCCTTAGCCATGTTAGTCATTCAAAAATTTTCAGAAGAGGGGATCTTTGGCATGTATGATGAGACTGGGTTTGATTCTTGGGGCAGAATATTTGGTTATAGAGTTCTTTGTTTTGTGAACCAAAGTCCTCCTATGTATTCTTTGCAGGTATAAGGGAATGAGCTTATTAAATGTAAGGCCAGGACATATATTTGAGGTGTGGAAAGATGTAATAATTTTCTTCTGTTGCAAAAGGGCAAGCAGACTGCATATCTTCTATCTCTGAAACTAAGAATGGAATGACCAGTCCCATTCTGCAACTTTCCTGTATTGTAGTTGAAAGCAGAACATTCTAACTTCTTTCAGCATTGAGAAAGATCCTGAAGTAATTTCTTTCTTACCATTCATTAGTGACTGTTGCTGTGGCAACCTGGATGGGGGCCAGGGTGTAGAAACTGATGAATTTTAAAAAGCTTAATTACAACACTACATGATGAAATGAGAGACTGAGAACAAAAGACAAGTTTACATAACAAGTTTTCACATTTTATTTCAAATATTTTCTTTTTTTTTTTTTTCAGAACTGCTTAGTGACCCTATATGGGTTTCAGTGCTGATTGCATTGTGTGAATGGACAGAAGAACAAGGATATACATGTTTTTCTCCTATTCAAAGCAGCATACTCTTTTTAAGAACACTTAGGCTGTAGAACCAATGGCCATAACATTCTGGAGATGTCAGATGCACAAACAGGTTCAAAGAGAGATTAGGTAATGAGATTAAAAGGAAAGAGGATAGACTTAGATTGGATATAAGGAAGAAATTTTCCGCTATGAGGGTGGTGAGGCACTGCAACAGGTTGCTGAGAGCTGTGGATGCCCCATCCCTGGAAGTGTTCAAAGCCACGTTGAATGGGGCTTTGAGCCCCCTGGTCAAGTGGAGGGATCCACATGATCTTTAAGGTTGTCTCCAACTCAAGTCATTCTACAATTCTATGATTCAAAACAAATGCATAGAGGATGGTCTTATTACTGTGATTAGCCATTACACTCCAAATCCAACCTTTGCCTCAGAGGATCTGTACATCACTGACTAGCCAAAGATGAGCAATATGACACCGAAAGGCTGTGCATGGTCTCATTCTCAAGCTGCAGTTTCACAATTGCTCAAGATGATACAAGTGCTGCACTTCCTTCTGCCCTGGGCATGTAATTCCAGGCTCTTCCCTTTATCCAGCTGGCCCAGGAAATTTTTCAGTTGAAAACTAGGTAACGTTAGCCAAGTCAGCTTCCTGATCTCATCATATAAGCATGGTTTCTTAAAAATGATTATTTTTTTCCTATAATCTTCTGCTACTGACAGATAGATGGTGTTTTGTGAAGCCATACAAACCTCTGGTGAACTCCAGTACAGTGAGACTAATGCTGTGTTCCTCTGAGCCATCCTGCTCTCACCGATATCCTCCAAAGGTGGCAATGTGGGCAGTGAATTGTCCTGTCTGAACTGTTGATTTTGTGAGAACTATCTACAAGTAAAAATCTAATACATACTGTACAAGATGAGTAAATTATCTTACTTCTCTCTCAAGGTAACATGACTTAAAAAGTGGTCTACTCCTACTGAACTGCAGCTGTGCAGTCTGAGCTGGTGATCCCTCCACGACAGTAGTCCAGTCACTTGTCTTTAGAAATAACCCCCTGTATGGGGTCTGTAGATCCCCTGGCCTTTTTCAGCATTTTGGTTTCACTGTAGGTGGCTGTTTTTCTACCAACAACTGTTCTACAATATCTATAACACTTCCCTTCAAAGGTACTGTTAAACTAATCCTTAATTTTATAAGCCCATAATCTCAGTGTGTGGTAAGGTAACAAGAAGATAAGAGCTCTTGGCATGTGCATCTGCCTAACCTTTCCCACTTTGCAACACTTATCTGACTTCAAGAGGAAGGCATCAAAAATACAGCATTGTGAATTATTTTTACAGCATTCAGGTCTGGCTGTGCATTGTTTTAAAACCCCCTCTGGTTCAAGTGCCACACATATTTTCTATTGCATACATTCACTGCTGAACTCTAGTGAGAATGGCAGCAGTGTCCTGAACCAACAAAAGCACTTATTCATGTTACCTTTCAGATCGCCACTATTCCCACTGAAGTCAGTGGGGACACAAGGGTTAATTGTTCAAATTTAGACAGATGTCTCAGAGCTTCTTGACTGGAGAACAAAAACTGTTCCTACTTCTAAATCCCTGGGCTGTTAAGTAAAACTGCTGAATTTTGGTTTTGGATTCTCTGAAGAGTAAGAATTCTCAAAGGGTTATGTCTGTGGAGGAAACCAAGAACTGTCAGTGAAGTTACAATAGTATTATTACAGTTTAGGGAAGGAGGAAAGAAAATAAAGTACACATTCTAAAACATACACACACAATATTTCACATTCAGTATTTTAAAATGTTTATATTTATGTTGAAATGTTGAAATTCTATTTTGGGTTATCATTTTTATTATAATCATGATAAAGCTTTTTCTTATTAAATCTTAGCAATATTTTAAAAGAAAGAAATACAAAGAAAAGAGGATTCAGATAACATTAAGTAATTCATAATTGAAAATCATATTTCATCCTGGAATTTAAAATGTTTTCCATTTGACCTGAAATTAAAAATTAAATTTGCATTTGTGTTACAGAGTCCTACCATCTTGACCTAAAAGAAGTATTAGCAGTAGTAGTGGTATCTTAGTGGAATATTTCTTTTTCAATTTACAATCCATTTACTGAACCAAAAATACAGTGTTCCAGATCCTCTGCTGAGTGATGGAGAGGAGGAGGATAGAGAGGGAAAGTAGCTTTTGGTGGTGAGGTTCTGTCTTGTAAGGTTGGGGTTTTTTTATTTTAGTAAGCATGAAGGAGCTTAAATCTTACATCTTCAGCCCCTTCAAATCTTTTTTGGGGTGACAGTTGCTTCCTCTACCTGAAGATACACTTTACATTAGGGGAATAGATTAAAAAAAAAAAACAAACACACAACAGTGATTGCCTGACTTTGTTCCGATTGTCATCTTTGTTGATGTTATCTAGTGTACGTGGGTCAAAAGGCAACAGCCCTTGGCTCTCTCCCTGCTGCTGTCACTTATAGCTCTGCTTAGTGGCCCCACTGTGTTACCAGGTTAGAACAACGGCACTTTACACCCATTTATCACACAGACAGCTGAATACACATGGTGCAAAACATTACAGAATCAACCTCCAAATCCTTCTGCTTAATAGTATTGTATTCTAGAGTCAATTGTTCTCTAGACAAAGAGGTAACATAGGGCACCAGAGAGAAACATCATTTTAGAGTGTTACATATCACACAGAGCATTGGTGAGAGATGTGCCTCCTTATGGCAGGAGGGTTGGATGAGGCAATCTTTAAAGGTACTTTCCAAACCAAACTATTTTATGAGAACATAATTCTTACAACTACGGTTGTAGGAGGGATTTTTTTTTTTTTGGTTTTACTATTAAGTGATATAATTTAAGAATAACAAACAAAACAAAAAAAAATTACATGGACAAGATTTTCTAGCATGGTGGGGAGAGGCGGGGCTGAAACTTCAAGGTCACTGCTGAGATTTTGGAAAGCTGATGTAACAGCTGGGGCAACGATGGGTCCCACTAGGACAGGAAAATGGTACAAAGAAGGAAGTGATGAGACCATGAATGGACCTCTAATTTTCCCATATGAATTATTTTCTCCCCCCTCTGCCTTTTCTGCTTGCAGTCAACGTTATCAAGAATGTAAGACAAAATACTGGATGCCCTGAACTTAACAGCAGAGCTCCTGTTGCCTTGTACAGGTCATGGTTTCACACAGAAGCGGCAGCATGAAGTTCAATTTAGATCTATTTGAAAGAACCTGAATCTCCTTTTAGAGCATCCCTGTCCTTTAACATTGACTAATCAGAACAGGAAGCTTTAGAGCAGCTCAATATAATTGTAAATAAACATCATCATACATATCACAGTAAAACACCGCATACCAAATAATAGTACCCTCCCTGTTTAGTATTACTGCACAGCCATCCTGGCTTTATCTTCAAGTAGAATAACTGTAGTATTGAACTGTAATGAAATATTTTCATCTACAACTACCAAAAGTGGCTTTAGTTGTTGCTGGTTTTGTTGCTGTTATTATTGTTAGCTATTATTACTGTTTGCTTTCTGTATCTGTCTGTGCTTATTCATAGCAAATCTGGTAGTGGGTTAGTGAGGTACATTATCAAATGTAATTTAAAATTATTATTCTATGGAAGCTGAACAGTGAGTAGTCTTTCACACAATATGATAGATGAATACCTGGCATGTGCTGACTGTTTCAAGTTTTTTGAGTTTTTTTTAACTCTGATCAAAAAGTTTGTTTTTAACACATGGATTTAATTTCTATAATATACACTCAAACTGTAACTTGGCAGGGCGGGGAGTGATTTCTGGTAGTCCAGAGGGGTCTAGAGTGACAGGTGATACATATCTTAAAATATAAACCTATATCATTTTATCTTTAATAAAGAGTGATTGTTAGTAGACATTTTTCTGTTGGAATCCTTCAGGTATCAGATGTCAACCTTGTAACAGCTGATATTTTTCTGCTTGATATTTTTCCAGTGTCCCTTGAAGAAGACAGTATCTAGATCTCACCCAAACTGGACCTATTCCAACACTCTGGGATTCAGTACAGCCAGCTCTGTACATCTAAGAACAGTGAATGTAGGCTATATTTCTCAAACAGAAGACTATATTCACCTTCAAATGAAGGTTTTTTAATTACTTGGGAGGGAGTGAGTTACTCTCACCTAAGATAATTAACTGAATAAGAGATTCTAGTCTGACCTGATGCTTAAGATGGACAACAAACCAAAAGCATACCAATACAGAGTAAAGGTAAGAATGTGAAATTACTCCTTCTTTTTCAACAAAAGCACAATTGCTATGTCATGTCCCAAATACATTCAAAGATCCTTATTCAAAATGCTGCACTTTTGGAGCTCCAGCTCCAAGAATAACAATGAAAGAAGACACTTTTCAAAATTAAAAGTTGCCTGAAAGTTTAACTGTTCCCCCCCCAGGATACAGATTATTGAGTTTCAAGAAATTCATATGCTGAATATTTAGTTAAATATGCAAAGAAGGATATCTCCAACAGGAAAGACACACCCTGCCAATCTATGGTGACTTGAAGTCATTATTTGGGATTCCCAGTAGGAGACAAAAGCTTTGTTCTGAATGAGGATGCAACTCAGCCTAAGGTGCCTTCCCGGTTTCACACTGAACAGCTCAATCACCAGGCTCTCTGGCTATAGGTAAGTCTCTTTTTATTGCCTTGCTCTTCCCTAACTTTTCCCAGGCCCTGCATTTCTTAGAAACTCTTATGTTACTGTGGGAACTTCCCATTACAAACAAAATGGAATTTCCCAAGGAGTGAAATTCTGTCATTAGAAAATTCCCAATTATTTCTGCTAATATTTCTCATTAAATTAGCTTCTTAAGTGTCACCAGGTGAAGATCCAAGCTCTCTGTATTAATGAAAAACATCTGTATCTCCTGTGAACTTTAAAAAAAAAACATTTCCTCAGAGGAAAAAGAAGAGCCCTAAGGTGCTGCAGCTGCTAATTATAGTTCTGGCACTGGTGATAACTCTCATGCAAATATATGTTTTTAAGAAATTTTCAGATACGCATTTCTCTCTTCCTAGGTGTGGTATTTAAGTCATCCAATCAGGAAAACAAAATAACAGTGTATTACTTAGGTCACCATCAGATCGTGCTGTGGTATTTCAACAAGACTACAAAAATGTAGCTTACTGAGCATTTCTGGATAACAAACAAAACCATAAAAATCTGAAATTTAAATGGATTTTTATATATTCTGCAAGCAGAAAGAGGAGTGAAATAAATCAGATACATTATTCAGTGTAAAGTATTCTCCTAAGTCTTCTTCCCTCCCCCCCTCCCCCCCCTTTTTCTTTATCTAGCAAACTACAGGACCAGCCATTACTTTCTGGGGATTTCATTAGCATGTGAAAGACATATTACAAAAAAGCTTGTCCACTAGGGAAACATTATCTTTTACTGGCAATCTGTGAATGCTACCAAAAAATGACCTTTTACTAGCAAAATATTAATGTCTTCATCTCAAGAAAGAATTTAAAATCCAAGCTCCACATGAAAATGGGTTATCATTTTTCTTTGCACTCTGTGGGCATGGATGCTTCATAATGTCTATATAATTTTCTGCTTTACATGCACCTTGAGCCATATTATATGATAACTAGAAGTTATTATATTTCATAAGGCTATTGTAGTGTTTCTGTCATGTGGAATGAAAAGTGTAGACTGCATTTATGTCATGTACATAAAATCTTTGATTTTCTCTGACAGACTGACATGGATATAGGGCAGCAAGAATTAATATCTACAGAAGAAATTGAAATACACTCTAGTTCTACTCACCTAACAGAAGACTATAAAATATAATGGTTCTCAAATAGTTATTTATTCCACAAGGCTGTGTGAACTGGGATCTGAAACAACAGTAGATCGCTCAACTCAGGGGTTTACTTATATTACTGCCACTCTCCTGATTCTACAAGAGAAGCAGAGTGGTCAATGATGCTTCCTTTGTGCTGCTCATGCCACCACAGTGTTTACATCACTTCACTCATGACTTCACAGTACCCACACCACCTCATTTCACGGAAAGAAGTACAGAAATCCCACATTACCCTCTGAAGAACGTTCCGCATTGCCATTATTTGTGCCTCTGAGACCTAAGGCATCATTCCACCCAGGAGACAGTTGGTAATGAGGAAAGAAAGAAAGAGAAGGGAAGTCTCAAAGCACAGGTCCAAATCCAAAGCCCAAATGTTTAACATGGTTCTTGATTAATAGGTTTAAGCTTGGTCTCTTTTAGCTGACCACAAGAGGGGAAAATATTATATATGAAAGTTATGGGGAGGTTGTTAGAAAATGGAAAGACAAAGTTACATGCATGCAAGAAGTAATACACAATCCTTTTATATGGATAAGAACTGAATGGGTTGGTCTATTTCAGATAGATTATTTCTTGCAGAATTTCTTTGAACCTATGCTTTGCCCAACAAGTGTGACTCTGTTTCTTCCTCACTGTAATCATATTAATTCAATGCTATTGAGTAGTCAGGAAAGGACAGATTCATTTAAAAATATTTAAATGGATTACTAAGGATATCAATAAGCATTTAAAAATGCTCAAGTTGAATTTCTTTCCTTAGGACTCAGTAGTTAAGCCTTAGCTCATGAGCCAAGGACAAGCTCTGAAATTCTTGCATAATTAAGATAATGGAATGGTTTGGTAATATTAGAAGGGACAGTCCAAATCCTTTCCCTATATCACTAACCTGAAACTGACGTTGCTGCCTTTGATTCAAATCTAGTACTCAGTTGAGCTGATTTAACTCACTAAACAAGCAGAAAAATTAATCCAAAAAGGAACTTATGACATTATTTTGATTTGGCTTAGTCAGCTCCTGGAAGAAAAGCATTTGCTAGAATTTAATCTTGCACTTCAATTCTACTGATATCCACAGGAATTCAAGAGCATGCATAACATTCAGCAGAAGCTTTCTTTCATGAAACCAACAATTCCTCGCAAGGAATAAGCAGAATTCAGAAGCTGGAACCTCTTCTCAGACGTACTGAGAACAGAGGTCTTAAAATGGGTCTATATTTCTTTTACTCCCTTTATCTGAAGATACCAGTTCACTTCTACAGGAGAGCTTTTAGTGATTTTAAAATTTAGCTATGGTCTCATATCTAAACACTACACAGACCAAAATGAAATCTCAGGTAGAAGCATCTAATACTGTATGGTTTAAAGTGACTGCTGTGACCAAGGATTCAGAAGATGAAAGAAAGCATAATGTTCTTAAGAATCTGCAATTAGCACTATTGCCTAAACCAGTCAGTGTGGGAGTTAAAAAAGCAACATTAATATTAACACTCCTACAGAAACACGGCAACATGGAGATTTTAGGTCAGCTTCATTTTAGATGGATAAATAATGAATTGAAGTGCCAAATCATTTTGTGGAAGCAATGTAATGCAAATGCCTCTTAAAGGCAAAAGAGAAATTCATGCTTAGAAATAACACAGAAAAATCTATCTCTGGTGAGTCCTTAAGAACTACATCACAATTTATAATAGAGTCATTCCTTCCCTCATCCACTTCCCTGAAAACCTTTGCTTTTTCTAGGCTGCAATGCACCTTCCACTAAGGGGTCTGATTTAATGCCGGCAATAAAGGTACCAATATCTGTACTGTATTGCCAAACTTTTTTTTGCCAAAGGTAGAAAAATGGATTTAGCCATACTTCAGTCACCAAAATTCACAGTCCAGGACTGTAATATAAAGTTCAATGTTGAGGTGTGAACTGAGGAGATGAGGTCTCAATAGATTTATTACTTGGCTGTCCTATTTCTAGCAAAGAAAAAGGGAAAACTCTGAGAACTTAAAAGTCTTAAATTGACAGAATAAAAAATATCAGAACTTTGCTACCAGAGCTCCAAGTTATCTTGCTCCCCAGATCCTAAGCTCCTTTGTTAGGATTCACTGTGATTATTCAGAGAGTCAGGTTTAAGTGCATGCACTCATTTGTTGGTTCAGGCCTCAGTCTGTCTAATGAATGAAATTACATTAATTTTAATAGGGTTTTACTAGTTAGATTTTAGAGTAGGTTCTGTTTCCTATTTAACCTGCTTTTTAAATGCAGTAGTCTGAAATTTCAGTATCCATAACTCATTCTTACACATGATATCAGGAGATTAAAATGAGCTAAAATAATTGCTCCTTAGCATCCTTTTCTCTCTTCCACAAATTGCAGAAACAAATGGTTTGAGTTTCAATTACATTGGGCAATTGTTGTCACCTTCACTTTCCAGAGTGTTGGGCTCAAAAATACATCATAATGGAAGGAAATTAGGACAAATCATAAGTGGCAATCACTGGTTCCTTACAAAATATAAATTCATATAGAAAAAAAAAAACTCTAGAAAAGAGGAGGTAGGCTTATTATTTAAATTCTCATTTCTTTCATAAACATTTTATAAATGGTTGGAGTTTTGGTTTGGTTTGATTTTTCATAAAATTTCATTTCCCAGTGTTAGAAACTGAACTTTTAGCTCTTTTACCATTTGCTGAGAGCTTTTCAGCTAAAGACAGAGTGGGAGAGGGGTAAATTCACCATCCCTTGAAGTGCCATAGATCAAGAATAATGTTACTGAAATTAATGCATTTTCTCTACAATAGATGATAATTTTGGCAAATACCCTACACAAAATTCACTAAGGGGTGGAAAAATACTCTCCATGAAATGTACAATCCTCTACTAAACTAGAAAATGAAAGCATCTTCAGAACTCTGTGATTTATTTGCCTATGTGCTATGGTCAACGAGGCCCATATATCTAATGACTGCCATATCCCATGAGTCTGGAAAAAGTCTTATTCTGGATTTATCTCAATAAAAAAAAATCATTAGGCATATAGAAAGACTTACTCCACTGTAGGAAGACTGAACAATTTGATGAGGTTAACTAGGTAAGTTGAAAGGAAAAATATTTTTTGTTAGCTATTCAGCAAAAGTGAATAAAGACATAGATAAGTTTGGGAACTAATCTCATGTCAGTAAGTCCTTTCACCTATACCAAAAGATATTTCTCCACATAAAGTCAGGCAGAGAAGAAATTTCTAAACTCTCTTATGTCAGGTGTGGAACAGAATTCCCACTTGAGTAACAGCATTGTCTAATTATTTTTTTTTTTTTAAATCTTGTCTAATTGCTATACATCAGTTAATTTCACTGCATCATTCCATTTCAGTGCCTTTCCTTGAATTAATAGGTGTTCAGGTACAATTAATGAAAATTGTAGCCTGTTTTAACACTAGGAGGAAAGATTTTTTTTCCATACAATCAAATCAAAATTCCTCACTTAATTTACTTGAGGTTTTTGAGAGATGTAAAGTCACTGAAATTCCACTGACTCAGAAAAATTACTAGATAAATTGCATGCAGTCACAAGAACGCAAATGCCCTGATTTGATGCTTGCACAAGGAGGGTCATGTGTCTTATATGATTCAATAAAACACGAGTAGCATCAGCTGGTGTCCAGAAGCCAGCTTCTTCACATGTGATTATAATTAGGAGCAATGAGCATGGTGAATTCACAAGTAACTCCTCAGCTTCAGGAAAAGCAGAAGAAGATGATAAATTTGATTAATAAATTGTGTCATTTACTGCATGGTTCCATTTCTCAGTCTCTAAAGACTATTTTATAATTGAGAGTCATCTGACAGTTACAATCTGCATCACAATGTTGTTTTCACACATGAGACAACACTGGTTACTAGAATATATCTAACACATCATAACAAGAACAAACACATTGTAGTTTCAGATATTCAACCTCTTTATATCACACATGCTCTTGTGTTACCTTGGTCAGACAAATGTGATTCCTCCATACAAATCTTAATAACTTCTTCCAACATTTTTGAACATTATTTTTGTGTAACACTGCATCTTCAAAAATATGTGAGCTTATTATATTGATGTGAGCAGTTGATATTCACTAGAATGAGAATCAGGAGCTCGTAAATCAATGACATTAGGCAGCTGACATAACACAGACCTGGAGGCTGGTTTCTCACTTTACATTGCTGATTGAGATGGTGGAATCATCATAGAATAGATCAATGTTTTCCCACCAAAGGACAACTTCTTTCACTGAAATATCAAAAAAGCACAAGGAATTGTAACACAGAAGTTATTTTGAAAATTGCACTAACTGGACTAAGATCCAGTTAGACAGACTTGGGGAAGCCCTATTGGAAACATAAGTCTTTCTTAAAAAACATTGTAATTGGGCTTCAGCCCAATAAGTGAAGGCTGTGGGAAGATGAAATAACCTTAATGATGCTTAGCCTTGAGAAGTTTTACCAGAGCAGTTAATATATATCAGTGTGTAACCAGAAGCAAGAAGCTCTGGAGTTACAGCAAAAGCACAAGCAAACTCTGCTGAAAAACAGGTGTTTGATCAGAAGGGAAACAGATGCAGCACTCCTCTTTTTCACTGAAATAGGGATACAAACTCAAATGCAAACACTGCAGCTTCAAAGAAGCTATACATCACTAAAACTGGGAAACATAATGAACTTACTTCAGCAGGGGAATTAACATAATAGATAAACATTTAAGCAAATAATTGAAGTTATGTAAGCAATTAGATTCATTGAGTTTATTAAGTCTTTATCATACAGGTGTAAGCAAAGTGAAGTATAGTCAAAAAGGTTTTCAGGAATGGACTCCAAAGTATTCAGCACACTGAAAGCCCAGTTCCCAAATTTTTAAGTCTGGAGTATAGGAAATACTACAGCTGTCAAGGACACTAATCACTGAAGCACCAATTCTCAAAGCGTATAGTTCAGGAAAGGATTTTTCTACTACAACAGCAAACTCACAGCTTTTGTTGAGAAAATACAGTAGCCGGTCAATAAACTATAATTTTTTTAGTTATAATTGCAATTATCATTTGTATGGTTAATTCAAAGACATGCAATCCAAAGACCAAGCAATCCAAATAGTCGGTTATGGTAGGAACCAAGACATGAAATCTCTTGCCCTGTTTTGTGCAGGCAGTTTAAAGAAAGGAGAGCAATAGTCATTTTTTTTCCCCAAAGCTATACAGAAGTGCACAGAGAACTGTAATATTCCTGCTGATGAGCAAATATTGACAAACATTTCCTTTTGGTCATGTGACCAGCATACAAAAAAAAAAGACAAACAAACAAAAACAAACAAAAAACCTGTGACATTGTGACATCAGTGGAGTAGGCTATAAAATTTTGCTTATATTTTCTAATAGTCCTCATTCACTCTCCTTGGAACAGGTTCTGAGTATGTGGCAAGAATTATCAAAGCCTCTTGATCACATTGATCAAGATAATTTCCTCCTTAGCCCATCTTATGTTGTAACCCATGATGTTACTATTCACTGAGGGGCATAGGAACATGGCACACAGAAATGGATTAGTCACTTCCCATGTTCTTTCTCATAGTTCTCTCTCAAAACATCTGTTTTGAAAATGCCAAAAAAAAAAAANAAAAACAAAAAAAAAAAAAAAAAAAAAAAAAAAAAGGTTGTTGCTGTTTTCAGAATGGAAGACTTCAATGTGCTGTAAGGCAAGACTGATCAGCTAAAAAGGGGATATTTCAAGCTGAAATGTGGCAAAAGAACTGGAAAGTAATGTTATAGTCAATAGTTGCATTATATATCAGCATAAACAGAAATCTAATTAAGATGTTATTTGCTTAACACTAAAAAACATCATCTATTCTTATGAAGGTAGAGCTACAGACAAGGACATCTATTCAATAAGGGCAGGTCTCATTTGGCAAGATGTAGGTAACTACATTGGTGATGCCTAGGAAGACCTCAACTTTCTACTCTGTTATGACAGTATATTCACTAAAGGCTTTCCAAGGACTACTTCTCTCTACTAATCATAAAGCAAGCTGAAGACTAACTGAGCTGTAGACTTCTGTAGTTAAATAAAATGAACTCCATACTGCTATCTCAGTGATGCATTTATTAAATGTGCATATTCATAAATACTTAAACATTGCAATATTTAAATGATGATTTAAATATTTAAATGAAACTACAATTACTATATTCACAGTATAACGTTTTACCTTTGACTGATATTGTAGTTTCATTTTTTTCATATGCTCTTAAAGAATCCTTAAAATTGAGATGATTGACTGCTGGATTTTACCTTCCAAATAGTGAGATCTTCTGGCAGTGTGTGCATAATTCCATTGTATCATGCTGACAACATTATTATGTCATGCATCTGGAAACACATCCATATGCTTATGTGTCTGAATTTGATTAAACCCATTCAATTTCTCACTTGTAGAGAACTTAGAGCATATGTCAGGATTTGTGAGATCAGAGACCATGACTTTTGACATCTGAAGTATCTCACTGCACTGGTTTATTGTTCCTGGGTCCAGCAGCGTCACTGTTTTTTCATTGGCTTGCCATCCTCACTGGAGACCTCAGGAAGCTGTGCCCTTATCTCAGCTGTCTTTGGGTAAAGTATGGTTATTAAGTTAACAGCTACTTGAAGACTGAGCTGAAATGTGGACCTGCTGTGAAGTGGCTGAGATAGAGGACTGCAGCCACTTACTGAGGTCAAGAAAAAACACAGAACAGAGATGTGGATAAATAACATCTTAAACTTCTGCAGTTAAGTAAACTAAAATCAATGCCTTAGCTATTAGAGAATTTTTACTTGGTAGCATGACTTTGACGCTTTGTACTTACACAAGAAGTACTGTACAAGTGACTGTGTACATTAATAAAAGTATGCAATTTTTAATATGTGAATGAGAGTATTCATAAAAAAACCCCAAATATAACAGCAAAATAAAGATGTTTTATACTGCAATGGCTAAGAATATGTTGAGAAAGTATTTAAAAACTGCTCTGTAGTCTGATGGCTTGAAAAAGGTAAACAAGACATTAAAAATGCAAATGAATTAAAAAGATGTTATTTATCCAAGTAGAACTTGCCTTGGAGCAGAAAAAGAGACAGAGTGAAGGGAATGGGCTATAATTATACCTTTCTAAAATCTCATCTTTTTATACAGATGTGTCATTTCCCTGTTTCATGGGAGACTGCACTGGGGCTGTATGTGTATTCAGAGGAAAGAAGGTGTGATTGAGGAAAGCTAAAGAATTCCCTTTTTGGTGAGCTTCCCCCCTGAACACAGCCACTGCCCTCAGAGACCTGTGCCTTCAAACCCATGCTTACCTATAAAACTTGCTGTAAATGGAGAGGAAAAAGACACCACCCCCTCCAACAAACAAACAAACACACAAACAAACAAACCAATCCTCCTTGAAAATTCTGTGCTTGACTGAAAACAGGGGAGTTATTTCATGCTGTATTACCACAGTGATTAATTTTATTTTGAGACTTATAAAAGGACTAATTGCTCCAATAAAAATTAAAAGGCCCTTGCCTACTAAAAAGATCATCTTACCAGCTGATATTTTCAAGTGACTAATTTAATGGCAGTAACCTTAAAAGGGCCTGATTTGTCAGGCTGTCTCATCACTGCTGCAGCTTGGGCCAGAGCTGCTCCAATGAGAATTGTTCTTTCCTGGGAAACCAAAAGATCTTGTCTGCCAAAGTCAAAAAGGACAGCTTGTTTGAAAACTATGTCTAGCAGTTACAGCATTGGTTTGAAGGAACAGACCCTCTTTCCTTGAGATGTTTCACTGATGTGTTTCCAATGTTTGTTTTGCACTGACATTGGTACAGCTGTATAATTACTCAAAGTATAGGTCACCTCAATTAATGTTGCTCCTGCTCACCATCTGACATGGTACCCACTGAAATCAGAACTCCACTGTGCTTCAGCTGCAGGAGCTGGATGTCAGTCCACACACTGCAATACAAATGATGACTAAGGCCAAGTGCACATAAACAGGTGTACGCTAGTTTCTTTCCAATCCTCTCCTGCTCTTAAGACAAGGTTTTTTCTTATGCTAAACAGCAGCCCAAGCTGAAAAATATGTTCTCACTCCAGAGCTCTGAAAGGACTGAATGATTTCCTCCCATGTATATGCATTTTTTAAAAAACCTGGACACCTCCACTTAAGCTTTTCCCAGTCAGCTTTTCTCTGGAGAGGGGCAGTCTGTCTTTTAGAACGTTTCTAGCTTTAGCTGCTTAGAAGTGTGTGAGTCATGCAAGAAACATCCGGGATCCTTGCGCAAAGGAACCTTGATCCCCCTATGAAGATTAGGACAACTAGATCCTGACTGGAGCAATTCACATGTTCTCAGCAGCAGAGGAAAACAAACACATTCAGTCAGATGACAAGATTGCATCAGATTTCATCTGCTGTGCAAAGGTGTTTTATCCAAATAAGTAGATGATCCCGAGATACAGAATACACCAAAGCCTGGCATCCTAACATTGTATTCTTATCTCTTTAAAATGCCTTATGGCTAATATAATCTTTTATTCAGCACTACTACTTCTTCAATATTTAATTTCAATCTCAAAGCTAACGTCTTGACTGAGGTTCCTCTTACTGGCTAATATAATACACTAAAATACATTTTAGGGGCAACTTACATTGCTTTGGGGATTGTCCATGACAGTAAAAGCATGTCAGCCCCTGTTCTAAAAAGTTCCTAGTCTTAATCTATAACTTCAGACATTGTGTATTCTAGCTGGCAAACATGCAAACAGCACTGTGGCTGTGATCATGTAAAAGTCCCACATCTGCTTTGAAGCCTAGTTTTTATGTGTCAGATGCAGGCTGGGCAGTGGAAAGGGTCAATTCCGTATTTGATGACAGTTTTGAAAGATGAGAGCCCAGCTGTGGGGGATAAGGGAAGGGATGAGGTGAGGAAGTATCCAAATGTGCCACTTGAGTGTGTAATGTTTTCAGAGATGTGACAGAGATGCTGAGGGCTGACTCTGCATTGTCTTCCAGTTGCCTTTTGCGTCTGGCAGAAGAGAGGGCTGAGAGCTGATCCTTGTTTCAGCCATCTGTGACTGTGGTACTGTCTGCTGACCTAGAGGGTCTGCTTTTCATGGGATTCTAATAGAAGGCATATCATGGTGTTAGCAAGCCCTGATATGTGACATATTTATCTAATGCATTTGCAGAGCTTTCAAGGAAAGACTTTGTACTTTCTTCTTCTAGGCTTTAAATAGAAATACATATAGCTTTTCTTATTCTTTTCTTTTTTTTTTTTTTCCTGACTGCTGTGATTAAGAAAGTCTAATTTCAGCATTTCTACTTTTTTGCAAGGCCATTTTATGAAATGTCATAGAGAAAGACAACCTAAAGGTTGCTTTACTGGCCGGTACTCAGGTCAGCCAAGAATCCCCACACTGACTCATGAGATTTAAAGTATACTTTGAGGCCTTTGAGGATTTCTTTCTGCTTTCTCAGCACTTGAGCTTCACACAACTCACTTGTCTTAAATTTCCAGGGGAAAAAAAAAAATATATAAAATTTACTCTTTGTTATTTAAAAAAGCTTAGGCTAATTCAATACACTGCATATGGCAGATTTTAAATCAACCACCAGCTGTTGTGATACAACAGCTTTGGGAAATGTGGCTCAGCTGTAACAAAGGAAGTTTGAAATGTCATAGCAGTGAAGGAATTGTAAGTGGAACATGGGTTAAATCAATCTACAGTCCTATTCCCCTCTTCTTGTAGCACACAAAGAAAGGAGAAGCAAAGCAGGCAGCCAGCCACCTTAGTTATTAAGACTTTTAGGACACTTCCATGGATGCACCAGGATAAAATATAGTCACTTCAGGCTTCATGTAATTGCCAAGCAGACTGTAGCAGCTACCAGGATTGTCTTTCTCCAGGCCAGAACAGTGCAATGTGCCCTGCACAGGTCTGCTCTGATGTACATTTCTCCAGGTGAGAAACATACATAGCACAGGTCTGCTCCGATGCTTTTAGTATCTTTATCCCCATGGACACCACATCAAACCAGAAAAAAAGTCAAACAGCTATTAATTTGTGTCAACTAAATAAAGGAGTGACATAAGATACTCTGCTTTTGTGCATTTTCCACAGAGCAGTCTTTCTAAGTGATGTTTCCTGGATTGCTGACTTGGGTTCCAGCTACATACCCAGAGGCATGTGTCAGTGTGCTCACGTGAGAACACAACCTCCAGGAACCGGGGTGAAAATGCACTGTCCTCTAATGAACTGTAACTATGCATTTCTGTAGCCTTCTCTCACTGAAACAGTTTACCTGTGATGAACAGAGGTTGCTGTATCTCACAGAGTAACTCTGAGAGGAGATGAGTCCCTGCCCTTTTAGAAAGGGAACCACACCAGTGAAGTGCCTTGGGCAGCGCTAGCTGGAAGAGCTATCTCTGCTTCGGAGACAGCTTGTGGCTAATGTCCTCTCCTAGCAACAGAGGTAGGCTGAGCAACAATCTCCATCATATTTTGGGAAATGGAGAGGAATTAAGTTTTAGAGCCTTCCTTCCCACAGCTCTAAAGCAGAGATAATATCAGGTCTTCAGCCTTTTGTCAATTGTGATAGAAAGAATCATCTGATGCTGCATTAGTAAAATCATACTGGATTGTTCATAAAGAAGTTGAGTGAAAATATTCAACATACTTTCAGTAGCTGACTCTGGTTCACATATGTAAATTTTACACATCCTCTGGTAGTCCCCAACATCTTTGCTCAGTGGTTCCTGTCTGATTTGAACAGAGAGCAGCTGCTGGGGATGGTGGTTTTGCTTCAGGCTGATAGGGGATCTCAGAGGTTCCCAGCACTGGACTTCCAAGCTGACATGAGTTCTTCACACAATGAACAGTCTGGTGATGGCTTGTGGATGTTTAGTGGAGCTTTATTCTAAAATCACACTTTCTTGATTTACCCAGGTGGGGGTTAATCTGCATGTTTTTACCAACATTGAATGACTAAATGCTCTTGTGATTCTGCTTCTGTTTCTAATCTATTGCACTCTCTAAATGTAAATTCTCTCGTATTACCTACTTGTGTAACATTTATGCAGCCTCAATAACCATGTAGGCTGACACTTTATTTTTCATGGTGCTTTAACAAGTCAAACAGAGGACATAAACCTGTCTTTCTCTTTCTAAGCTTATGTGCACATATAGAATTGGACACCAATGCTTGGACAATCTTAAAAATATCTTCTTTTAATTTGAGATTTAAATATATGAACAATTTTTATATGCCATTAACTGGACTGTGGTAGGAATCAGGTTCAGTTTGTGGCTTGCATAGCTGAGTTTTAAGAGAAAATTGGGATTTTTTTATAGTTTCAATATTTTAATATTTTAAAATTACATTTTTGAACAATTTAAAATGTTGAGACTAATATTTTATGGCTATAAGAAGCTCAGGATCATACACCATTTACACATTTAAGCCAGGTGCAGTTTCAGGTGAGACTGCTATTATTTTAATGAACAGAGCTGCTGTAATGAGGAATATATTCTTAATTCTGATTTGTCATTCAAATTATTATTATTAATTATTGCTATTGTTATTATTTTAAATAAGAATAACAGTAATTAATTTAAATAATTCCTTGAATCATAACTATTTAATCTGACTTCTAAAGCAAGTAAATATTTTTGCCCTTTTTTCATACAGGTGAAATCTGAGACCCAGAGGCAAAGCTACATAATCAGAGTAAAAGAGGGGTTAGAAATGGGATTTTTAAGCCTCTTAAATTATTATCTCATACTTTTGTAAAGACTTGATGAGTTTGCCTTGCTGGATTTTCATTAAAATGCATATTTAAATAACAACTTGAATATGCCATAAAAAATGTTGAATGTGGTTCACATTGTCTTTCAATTAATATTTGTATTTTCCTTGCAGTAGCATAGAATAATGACACTGAACTGAAGTTCTCTCTCTGTAGTTTGTTTGTTTATGGCACACCGTGTGTTCCCATGGAAACAGCCTATGGTAACGGGAACAGTGGTGTAAACTGTGAAACCAAAATGAGGAAGTTAATTAGCTCAAGTTTCTAATTCTAAGAAGAACTTGTCAAAATTGAATACTTCCTGAAACAAAAATCTGTTATAATTCACTGGGCAATTTTCATAAATCCTTGTTCTCAGATCTTCTGAAGGATCCAAGATACTCACACGTGGAGCTTTTCTGATGTTGTGGACATGGTCTGTGTGGGATGAGCATCTTCTTGTACCTCAGAGGCTCTATTTGATTCAACTCTCTTAAGCAGTTTAGGCATATCAACCCACAAAAATATCCTGCTATAGCAAAGGGTTGTCTTTTCCCACATTATATCAAAAACACAAAAAATTACTGGGTGTTTTTTCTGTATTTTACTCATGGACCAGAAATCTTTATGCTATTTTAAAAAACAAACAAAGCTTTGCCACAGTAGAAGATATCCACATAATCCTATGTTAAACATCCTCCAAAATTGTTCAGAGTCACCATCTGGAGATATTGATCTCTCTCTATTAGCGACAGGAAGGATTTAAGTTTGTAGGCTTTGGTAAACTGAATTTCACAATAGTTAAATGCTCAAAATAGCTTCTATAAATACCATCCTTCAACGATTCAAAACAAGTACACAATCTGAACACAAATTATAAGCGCATTTCTTCTTAAATTTAAAAACAGACTGAACATTCCCTTATAAAAACTACTTCAGACACTCTTGGAGTTCAAGAATTCAAAGCCTTTTTTTCCTTTGAATTTTGCTTTAGATTTATCCTGATTACAAGCTCTTACTGGAAAACTCATCACGGAAGTTATACAGATCAAAACTTTGTGTGTAAATAAATATACACACTTACTTGGAAATATATTGGGTCACAACTGACAAAAATAAATGTATTAGAAGAAATAATGCATCTTGTGTTTGCCATTCTGTCAGAGATCATTACTCAAAATTTGTATCATTTCCTGTAGCTTTGGCTATGGTCCAAGAAGTGAAAATGCCATATATGAACTTTGGTCCATGAAGGATATGATATCCTGTATTTTCAGCTTTCATGCCTAAATCATTCTTCAGCAAGCATTCAGTATTCCAGTGTTAATCCCAGCAGTGAATCTGAGACAATTTCCAGGACAAAAGGTGGTAGGTGCAAAAGCTGAGTCTCTGAATTCACCTCTACTAAATGCAGAATTCTCCCAAAGGAGCAGAAGGTTTTTAACAGGAAAACTCCAAGGAGCAGCTAGTACATATTTATGTAACCCCATAAACTTTATGGGCTCTTGCTTTCAATGCACATTCAACCTGTCTACACCTGGTGCGAAAGCAAACTCCGATTTTAGCTGGGTGGAGCACACAGGGCCTTCCATAAAGCAATTACTTAGAAGTATTACACAGCAGTTGCATAACTCCTCTTCTATGTCATAAAGCAGGTAACGTACAGGAGAAAGCAAAATTGTGCTTAACTTAAACATTGTGGGGAGGAAATAGAGTAGATTATAACACAATTTTCTGTGCTACTATACCACTGTGAAACTACTGAAGTAAAAATCCTCATGTTGGCAGAAACATCGGGAAACAAAGTAAACACACATGTCCAGGTGTGAATATTTCTGTTAATTGTTTTACAAAATGTATTGCAAAATTTGAAAGCCCTAGAACTTCCATCCCTTTCATCAAAGCTAGTATTCTCAAAAAACCCAGTGACAAAATGTTTGAACCAAAGTAGTTTAGGTTCCAGTAAAAAATATATTGCTTCACTTTTGCAATAAAAAATTGTGCTTCTCAGTGAAATACAGAAATTTCCTTTTGATTATTTTTTTTAACTATAAAAGTAGTGGTACCAATGCTACCCTCTGAACAATTCAGATTAGCTCTCAAATTAGCACTAACAAAGTATTTTTACAGCATTTAAGATCTCCTATAAAAATAACAATATAAATTGCTGCAACCTCGGAGAAGTTTCCTACTAACACGCTGGAGCCATGTATTATATTCCATTTTCAAAGTATCTTCATTAAAGATCTAAAAGAACATTAAAGTTTAAGGTCATATTATACTGAGACATATTTCCAAAATTCCAGAGCGTAAAAGAAAAATATGCTCCAAAACACTACTTCAAATAAGGAGCATATATCCAGAGGAGAGCAGGGCCAGAATAACTTGGGATTGGTAATGGAAAAATAAATCATAAAAGACTTTTCAATTTAAGGTGCCACATCTAAAATCTCACTGTTTCTTGCAATGCATTATGAGAGACTGTCCTCTTCCAAACTGGGGTCCATGAACGTTGGATGATTTCATGCCATGGATACTTGGTTTGATTGCTACATCAGCGGCTGAAAGGCTGCAGAGAAGGCACGTCTTGTCTCCATTTCTGGATATCACACTAAATCTGGCTCACCATCTCTATCACATCTCCTTGACTCATACTGCATGTCACATCTAATCAAATTGTTCATAAAGCAGTGCTACTTTCTTACTCTATAAATATTTGGTGAATAGTTTGGACAAGTGATACTCAGCTGATGATTTGTTTGCAAACTAATCATTCCAGCTATTCATCACTCAGTTTTTGTTATTCACAGTTGCTCAACCCAGTCACAGAGTCCTAAAGACATCTGAAAAATTGTGATAATTGTTTTTGGAGGAAAATGACAGCTTTGATACATTTATTAAATTATTTTTATTATCTGCTTCATGGGATAATCCGAATAACAATTTTTTTATTAAAAAAAAGAAAAATGTATTTATATTTCTATATATTTTCTGGACTCTAACAAGATAAACAAAAATTTTAAGAACAAAATAATGAGTGGAATGTGATAGGTATTCCATTCAGTCAGATGTCATTGGAACAAAATCTACTAATAGATCTTGAGGGGGAAGAATTTTGTACCCCTGTAGAAATCATCACGATTGTCCTTTGATCATATTACAGGAAAGTCATAATTAGAATGCTAAAAAGAAAAGAAAAGAAAGAAAGGAAAAAAAACAAAAAACAAAAAACAAACAAACCATCAAACCCCAGAAACAGAGAAAGCAGCCACAACATTTTAATGAACGATTACTGACTTATACATAAGTTTGTTGATGAAAGAAGAAGGAGGGGGAATGTTTCTAATAACTTCTAATACTAAGTCCCAGAATACAGACTTTTATAATGCAGTCAGATCTGTGATCTTAAAGATGACTCACTTTTCACTGGATTGTGCCTGCTTTCATCTACGCATTCATACGGGAAGCAACTAAATGAGCGCAGCTTAACGAGCCCAGTGAAGTGAGTGTGTTTGCTGCTGCCCCACCACAGCTTCCAAGTGAAATACATTTGCTTGAAGCACTATTTTAGTCATTGATTGCAAATGGTTTGGACCACTTAGCACAAGCTGGCATGTTTTAGCTTCTAAATAGTAACTCTTTGAGCCATCATAGCCTGCTCACTTACAAGTACTATAAATAATCATGTGTACAGAACCTAGCAGAAAATTATTCTTGCCTGCATTCATTTGTCCTTAGCAGTTAAATGGGGCCAGACTAGAAGAGTAGTTTTGCAAAGTATGTCTAAATAATCAATATAGGAGACAAGAAATTTAAAAATTAGTATTTCTTATTTCTCAAGTCCTAAAAACAGTAAAAATAATTGCACAAAAATACCTGTTTCAGTTTATTCTGAAATAGATATTTTCAAAAATACTCTTTCACTTCCTGTTTGGTGACACCGACTCCTTGTTGTGCTCTGCATTGCCTATGGTAGCCCTTAAAATGCTTGTTTACTCCCCTTTGACTGAAAATATATGTTAGGAAACCACGGTAGAATTACCAAGAAGACAATTCAGCATTTAAACCTATATTTTTGAATAATTAGCATAATAATAAACATACCAGAGGTGTTTCCCAGGAGGATGACAGGCATGTGTAGAAGGAAGACAAACCAGCAGGTCTGTCTATAAAGCAGAGTTAAGGATAGAAAACTAGATATCATAGATGGGGTTATGAAATATTTGTATTAGGGCTTTTCTGGAAAGTGATCACAAGATTTGATTCTTTATTAGGTTTTTCCCTTCCATTGTAACTTATTTGCATATAAGAGAAAGAAAAGATCACATTCCTGGTCAGGAAGCTGAAAATTCTCGTATTTTATTGTGAAGAAGTGCAAATTCACCTGGACAAAAGACAAAGCCAAGAGGAGTGGATAACCTAACTTACATCTATATAACATATTGTGCTGCCAAACAGTAAGTTCATGCATACCTATGTTTCTACTGGGTTCTGCTGTGAGCCTGAGTAATTAGAGTATTATAGTAGTAATTTCCTGAGTTTAGGAAAAGATGGCATTCACCTAGAAGGCCTTTAATAATTCTGCATAAAACATAGCCAAAAAAATACAATTCAAGCTGCTATTAATGTGTGATTACACAAACCATTTCATTCTTCTGTGTTCTTGCAGGTTAGAGAAAGAGCTTTAATATAGAATAAGCGAGGCAATCAGGTGAGAAGTTCCTAGCAATCAAGGATTCTGCAGAAGTCACAGGAATTTGCCCTTTACTGAGTAAAAACCATAATAATCAAAACTACCTCATACTTTTTACAAAGTCAAATATAAGAATCCCAAGCAGTCTTAGCACTGTAGTATAGACAGAAATGTATATTGTCAGCAGAGACAGAAGACAGCTACCACACAGAAGAAAAGGACTAGGAAATAACATTGTCTGGAAATTAAAAGTTTCAAACTGCTATCTTATCTGAGCCCAGGAACAACCTTCTATTAGGAGAAATGGGTAGGGCAAAGAAAAAAAAATTAGTTACAGGGAAATCCGTTGTGTTTTCAGAAGTGATTTTAGGATGTGAGAATATGGCAAGGAGTAAATTTGCTGATCATGAAGCTGTAAGTATGTTAAGTCTCCTTAGGGGACACATGGAGAGAAAGTGAGAGAAACATCAATTAATGAAGGTAAAAAATTTGCCATCAAAATCAAGCCTAAATTCTTGTAAAGAAAATTAAAAACTTGTCTTTTAAAGCCTTTGTCTTTACCTAAACCAGCAAGAGTTTGCTAGAACAGGTACTAGCCTATTTATTTACCCCAGAAAACCACTCAGACAGAAGTTTTTCTGTCTGTGAGCTAATTTGCTCATATTGCTAATACCAGTTGTTACAGGGGCAAAAAACCCCTTCATTCTTTAGGTGAATTTACTCTTTGGCTTTTGCAGGTCTTGTAAATTCCTTCTTATTGTAAGCCTGAGGCCAAATCTACAGCTGGTGCAAATGCCGTTTTACACAGTCTCTCCGGACTAATATGAGGTAGCAATTATCTTTTTTTTCCATGTAAAAAATATTCTGATTATTTTCATGGTCCTGTAAAGTTTAAGTACATAATTTCTCATCTTACACCACAACTTGACACTAGACTCTTAATTTTATTGTGGCTTTTTTTTGGTTTTGCTTTTTGTTTTTGAACTACAAAACCCAAGAATCCAATGTGTTCAGAAGGTTTGAGCTCAAAGCAAATACTTAATATTGTAAGATTTGCAATGAAATCATTAAAGCTGTTGACACTGAAATTTACCTCAGTTTCCAACCTGTCCTGCTTTTATTTCCCTTGAAATCCAGTATAAATTTAAAATATGAGACAAACATCTACAGGCCTTTCTGTTCCTTTACTTTTTGGTTACATTCTGAATCCCTTTCAGCTATTTGCTAACTTGTTCTTGTTTTGTGCGAAATCTTTTGCAAGATTTTACAAAGAATCATAGTAAACATGCAACCATGTGGTTAGCTTTGAAAAGCATATGCCACGTGCGCAGAGTGAACCTTATGTAGGACATGCACAGCAAACAATGCACCATTGTCTTTGATGTAAATTGCTACATTAGAGGTTAATTATACAGAAAATGCCATCAGCACTTGTGAACTGTTGCTCTGTTCATTAAGATAGAATTAGAGTGTATATCCATTGTGTAGAATAGCTGATTTATGGGAAGGTGGAGTTTTCTGCATCATAAGAATCAGCCTAGTGTTATTTGTAATTTAGTTTCCCATCCAGCCCAGGAGAATATCAGCTCTTACTTTCTGTAAAAACTAAAAAATCCCCAGATTAGAAACTGTGATACTCTAGTTTAGAAACTTTTAAAACTTTAAACAGGAATCCACAGAGTTGTGGACTCTACATTGAAGGCTTTTAGGAACAGGTTAGAATAATATCCATGAGAAAGTACTTCACGTAGTTTATCCATCTAAAGGGAGAAGACAGAACTAAATAAATTCCTGGGGTCTTTTCAAGTCCTGCAGTTCTAGGAGCTTATTGGCAGGTGGCTAGAGCCCTTCTTCAGGATGCAGTCTAGCTTCCAATCACCACTTCAATGCCTGGGTAGGAATACTAGGAAGAAAGTGAGAGACACCACTGTGACTCCTTTCTAATGCCTGGTGATTGTGATGCTGACACAACACATAGTTCAGGTTCCCGCTGAGAACCAGAAGGGTTTTAATTTATGCCTCACTGTTAGCAAATAACAAGACATTGCTCATCCTTCCACTCCCACTTTGACTAAAATTTCATCAAGGATATGAAAAAGGCAGTAAAATCTAAAAAAATAATAAAAATTGTATCAAAACGAGTCCATTCCCAGAACCTTCTTTTGTTCCAAATCAACATTTTCCAGCCATAACACCCCAAGCCCTTAACCAAATAATGTTAACTAACTGGAGATGGCATAGAAATATTAATTTAGCATCATGTTTAATTGTGATAGTCTAGACACATACTTATTTATTGATATATCTTGGAGTTAAATAAAAAAACAGATGTGATCATTTGGGGATTTTTTACCCAAAGATCATGACTCTTACAGTCCAGCTACAGTCAGTGTTAGGAGAATGAAAAATATAAAAAGGAGGGAGGTATACATGACTTGGGGATACACACTAGTAATTTTCATTATATTTTACCTTTGTTGTGTTAACAAGGCAACAAAAACAACTGAACAACAGCAAAAACATAAAATAAAACAAACAAAAACAAACAAACAAAAAAAAAAAACAAACAAAAAAAGGCCAACCCAACCAAAAAAAAAAAAACAAAAAAAAAAAAAAAAAAAAAAAAAAAACNAAATCCAAACCAGTGAAAATAGAAATGGTAAGAAAAGAAATAACACAAAGCCTGAAAGCTACTCTGGCTCCCTTAGAGCCCAGAACAAGTAATAACTACGCCAGTTTTGACATTTTAGAAAAGTTTCCACTGTGGTTTTACACTAGAACTGGATCTAATTAGTTTCAGATGATCTTATTCTCTATTTAGAAGGAAATAAAACCCTGAAGTAAGTTTTAAGGAACATACAAAATATTAAGAAATAGGAAGGGAAAATTACATATTTTTTCTTATTGTGATAAGAAGACACTTAGGTTGATCTTTGTTATTTTAACACTTTTGGCAGGATATGATGTACCCTCCTTTTCTACACAGAAAAAATAATCATATGCAGCATGGGGAACATAGTACAGAACATGCAACCTACTTTCAGGCAGCTGTTCCAGCAGCTGAGTTAAGTAACAGTGGTGAGAGCCAGGCACATCCAGAACATAATACTGATAACTTGAAGTCTTCTTTCCACCGATTCTTGATGGGAATTACAGGACTGTCTTCCTAATGGGAGCACCTTACTTCCATAGTACAAATCTCTGCTGGGAGATGCTTAATGGCTCACATGAATGAAGCATGCATCTGGGCTGGTATATTTTAATATATAAGTTTTCAAATGCATTAATAAGTATGGTAACATGGACTTTCCTTATTTACTCCAGGATTTCCCCCAATGGCTTGAAAAACAGCTACAAAGATGAAAGGACCAAACTGCTCTCAGTTGTAAAAGACAATGTAGTGAGGGGCAGCAGCCATGAAATTGCTTCAGTTGCTGAAAGAGATTTCTTTTTTTTTTTTTTTTTCTTTGAAAGGATCATGAAATGCTAGGAAAGGCAGTGCAGGGAACTGTGGAGTCTCCATGCAAGGACATTTTAAAGATTTAGAGTAGATGAAGCCATGGTTGACCTGATTTAGTGCTGGTGACAGGCCTGCCTCAAGCAGGAGAATGGAGTGATACAGAGATCCCCTCCCACTCACATTTCTGTTCTTTGATTTCTGTGGTTCTACGGGGCTTTCTTCCTCCAGTATCATGGCAGATGCTAAGCAAATCAACATATAAATTGGGTCTTCACATTCAGAAGAATGCAATAAATATTCCAGCTATTAGTGAAATGCTTCAACAGATGTGTGTTTTGCATACTTTTATACACGTATAAATATATCTCCATCAAGAACAAATTTTGTTGGTATGAGAGTATAACTTCCCCTCCTTTGGGCATCCATCCACTAGAATGATGGCTGCAGCAGCGCTGCTGTGTCCCTGTACCTCGTGGCACAAAGACAATTTGCAGCCAAGGCGGCAAAATAATAGATCACTCAATACTTATAATCTGCATACATCTTAAATTTCAGTCTGAAGTGAAGATCTAATATGTACTCCTCCAGCTAGTTATGTGCAAATGGTCCCTGTGTAGCATCTAAATCAATGCTGCATTGTTTTGACCTTTTGTACAGGTGTTTTACATTGGAAAAACAGACCTTTTTAAAATGTAAGAATGTCAGTCCAGTATGACATCAATTAAAGGAATTAAATAAGAAAATCTTACCTGGTAAACCTTCACTTTTTATAAACAGACTCACCAAACATGAATCATATATGATATTTGAACAAAGCATAAAACTAAAGGTTATTTTATAGCAGGGGTTTAAAAACAGCAATAAAACAGGAAGAAGGGATACTTTTTTACCAATGATGCATTTTACTGTCAGTTCTACTATAAAGGGAATACATCAGTTCCTAGTACCCAGGGGGAAAAAAAAACAAAGCAAAACAAAACAAAAACAAAACAACAAAAAAATGGCTGAATTAAGCTTGTTTCAGTAAATTAAAAACTCTCTACAAGTCACTGATTTGAAGAGCTGGTAGGAGTCACTACTTGACTTCCAAAGAAAGTGCAGCATCTGCGGGGGTGAAAAGTCAGTCCCTCTGGGATCTGGTTTTCTGAGAGAAAGGTTATTCCATAACAGCCTGTCAACCTTCAGCCAAACCACCACCGGCACTTTTCCCTCCTGGCCTTCTTCAGAAGATTTTTTTCTAGGACTTTGAGAGGCTTTCTGAGACCTTGCACAGGTCCTGCCCCAAGGCATGACTATCCCACACCCCACTAGCACTCTGTTAGTAAGGGACTCTCACTTCTCACAGTTTAGGTGCAGACAAATGAGACGAGGATATTTGAGGATATTGTGAAACAACCAGAAGGACCAGGAGAATCCCAGTCCCTGTTTCTGGAACCTGCACAAGAAGTTTTCCTGGAGTTCATCCTTATCCAAAACCAAGGTATCTGAAAGGTGTCTCTGGACTACACTTAAGAGTGCACCCTAACAGTTGTTCTGCTCTCATAATTTCACATAAAGTACAGTTGTAATATTTGAGTGATAAATTAATCACTTTTCAAGAGAAAACAATTAATTTTTATGTTGAAGGCAATTTTTGATTAAAGACTGGGGTTTTTTTACAACCCAAAACAATTAATTTGATTAATGATGGCCACATATTCCCTTGAAAATAATGTCAGCAAAATTTTTTTCTTAATTTTGGGAGCTCGATATCTGAACATTCACCAAGGTTTTACCATGCATGGCTGTGAAGTGCAATTCAAAGACTTCACGCACTGCTGTCTTCCTGACATTGTTGGAGGGAAAGAGACGCCATCTAACAAGAGAAATGGATTTGCAATCTATTCATTTGGACTGAGGTGTCTAATTTTAGTCAGCCAAGCTTCTTGTCTCAAGTCCTTTGTGCATCAGATTATCTACCTTAAAAAGGATATAGTTCTATCTCCAAGGGCTGACAGGAGGTTTTCTTAATTTACATCTGCAAAGTACTTTGCAATCCAAGTAAAATGTGCCCATTTAAATGCAATCCTTTACTACAAGACAGGAGTAAATGCTACTGTCATTTATCCCGTCATTTATTAGTCAAATGGGACTAATCTCACGGCAAACTAAGGAATTGCATATGGGAAAAGGCAGTGGAGAATCAAGTACGTGATCCCCCTGGGTGCCAAAGTGAAGCTCAGAAAAAAAACAAAAACGTTCACAGAACAGTTTAGGCTGGAAAAGACCTCTAAAATCATTAAGTTCAAACGTTAACCCAGCACTGCCAAGCCCACTACTAAACCATGTCCCTGAGTGACTCATCTACAGGTCTTTTAAATACCTCCAGGTTTGGTGAATCTACCACTTCCCTGGGCAATCTTTTCCAGTGCTTGACAATACTCTTGGGGAAGAAGTTTTCTTAATTTCCAATCTAAACCTCCCCTGGTGTAACCTGAGGCCATTTCCTCTTGTCCTCTCAGTAGCTTCCTGGGAGAAGAGGCTGACCCCGACCTCAGTACAGCCTCCTTTCAGGTAGTTGTAGAGAGCGATTTCTCCAGGCTGAACTACCCCAGCTCCCTTAGTCACTCCCCATAAGAAGGTGGTGTGCTCCAGACTCTTCCCCGGCATGCTTCAGTACCTCAATGGGATCACAGAATTGTGTTTTCACTCTGTGACTTTCCATTCCTCTTTGAGGAAAGCCCACAGGAGGCTGTGGCTCGGTCACAGGGAGCAGAGGGAGGCAGGGAGGGAGAAGGGCACACAGGTGAGCTGGTGGTGCCCTGGCAGTGATCCCACAGGTGCTGTCACTGCTGACAGCTGAAGCTGAGCAGCTTAGGCAAGAGGAGAAATCCTCTGGCCTTACAGTAAGTCCTGTGACACCATATCATTTGACAGAATTAGCTCAAATGACAGGAATATACTTGACCAAACACTGCTGTGAGCGGTGACTCAGGCTGTGCCCACACCACGTGCGCCAGCCAGGCACAGCGATCCAGGGGTTCTCCAGAGAAAGCTCATGGAGAGCGACTGTGCTCTGTGTGTCAGGGGGATGTTCCACACTCAGGCAAAGCTGGGGCAGGAGGGCGCTTATGAAATTGATTTCAAAACCAAAAGTGAGTGAGGGTCAGAAACAAGAGGCCAAAGTGAAGAAATATGGTAGGTCAACAAAAATAGCAGTCAGAAGTTATTTCTGGCACCGTATCTGGTAACTGTGTTTGAACATTGATGATTAACATATCAGTTATGCGTGCGTGTGATGCAAGAGGCGCGTTGAGTGGTTTGCCTGCATGTTCAGCTCTCCAGCCTGTCCACTTTGTCCAGACAAAATCCTAACATAAAGGCTTATCTGGCAAATTGGCAAGCACAGTCATCCCAGGGGTTTATTTATTTTAAGATGTGGGCCCATGACAGACACACCCATTACAAAACCTACTGCCCTTTGCAACAGGAGTTTCTAACTTTTTTTTTTTTCACCTTTTTCTTTTTTTTTTTTTTTTTCAAAATTGGCCAAAAAAGTGCAGTACTCCATATACTGTCAAGACCCACAATGAGGGAAACTCAAATCTGTCTGTTATGGGTGTTGATTTAATGGCATAGTAGGATCCCAGTCTGCTATTTGGATGCACACTGATTGTGCTGAAGGGGGAAGTGTGAAGTGAAAGATGGGTTGGTGAGAAGTTAAAGAGGAAAGAGAGCTAGTAACATTCTGAAATACTGTCAGGGAAGTGAAAGCATGAACTGGTAAGTAGTAGGAAAAAAAATTGGAAGGTGAAATGAAAAAATAGAAGCTAAAGGAATTAAAAATAAGAACATTTTGGAAGAATGAATTGGTCAGAAGAGATTGTTGCAAAATATAGCTCTGTACCTAGCTGTACAAATGCATGTCTGTATTTGTAGTGGGGTGTGTGGCAGGGATGAGATACCTGACATGCTTGCAAAACAGCTGAGGCCTCGCAGGATGTGCTGATTTTTTAAGAGCTTTCTCAGAACTGCTTAATAACTATAATTTTAAGTAGTAAAGAACACATGATAGTGTGAATCATGGTTCCTGTGGCAAACCTGTGGTAAGAAGTTGTTCCAGCAGTAGTATAACAGCTTATTAGAAGGTGAACATATGCTTTTCATCCAAAAATGGATATAGCAAAGGCATTTTGAACACTGAAAGTTCATTAATCAAAAGAATACACTTCTGTTTGAAAAATAAAAACTCTTTCATGTACCCAAACACAAATTAGTCCACCTACTGCTCCTGGTCTTTTCCACTAAACTCGGTTTTTTCTTCTATAGGGAGACAGAACTAGCAGTACTTGGCTGCACACCACACCAAAAATATGTCATATCTTTAATTGCACAAATATTCCATTAACTTAAAGAAGGTGACCTAAAGCACTGAAATTTGCCATTCAACATCTTGTCAAAGGCTTTGAAACATTTTATAAAGAAGCATAATTTCTGACTGAAGATTTCTGCAGTTAGATGTGAGGGTCACATTCTTAGCTGATATAAAAATGAGGTAAGTCCAATTAGATTATTCTAATTTATGATCTTGAGACATTTCTGAGATAGTATCCTAATTGAAGCTCGAGATACTTTTCCATTAAAGGCTTTCCTCCCATGAGACTTATGAAGTGATACTCTTTTACTTTTCTACTTATTTTTAGTTAAAAATCTATTACTTTACTACTTTTTATTTTTAATTTAAAAAATAGCAAAAGTAATAGATTCTTGATAGCCAAATCAAAAGTGGTATTTCTCACTAATGGAGCATTTCCTAACCTTATCTCAGCTTTCTTTTAATTTCTCTACAAAAGAGTGACCACAGGCAGCCCCTTCACTCTTATTCAGCTTGTGTGGCTGCTACAATCTCTGCCAGCCACCAGTAATGTTCAAACCAGCAATGCTGGGCAAAAGCGAGGTGGTGAGGCACGTCATGGTGAATGCTCTGTTGGGACAGTGGTAGACCAGAAGCAGAGGGGGTGTTGCTGACAGGTCAGAGGCAAAAGGCCATTATGTTCCTAGCTCTTATTGCCTCTGTGAGTATGATATTATTGGCTTCCCAGAGCCCTGTCTGAAGTGGTTTACACAATGCCAGTTAGAAAAGTCTGTTGCACAGGCTGATCTCCTGGCTACAAACTCACCTCCTTAATCAAGAAACAAACACTGTTCTTTCCCTTACCAACAGTCCTTTTCTCAGACTCCTCACAGAAATTCCATCATAATCAACAATGTGCTGGAGAAATTCCTTTTGAGATTTACACCACTTGCTAGTGGTGAGTGCATATGTACATACAGGCCTGGGTAGAACACCCATGTACCAGGGCTTTCAAGACAGTTGAAACTTGAGATACTTTTCCTTAAAAGCTTCCAAGATCCTCTAGAGAAACGGCATTAAGAACATAAACACTTATTTTTCCTATCTGAAAAACTGCATTATCTGCCCTGTCAAAATGTTTCTGTAACAATTCCAAGATTACCTTTCCTGATGATATAGGAAAAAATTCTGCAACTTTCTGTTTTAAGTTGCAATATCTCTCTCACTTTTAGGAGTTGAAAGTGATTTCTCTACCCTATATAGGTGTACAGCAGAGCTTGAATGTGAACCACAGCCTATGAGCTAAAACATAGGCAAGGATTTAAACCTGACTTTCTCATGAGAATTCTATGATTCAATGAGTAGCAACAAGAAAACTGGTGGACAACATACAGTTTAATTTATGAATTTTAGCCCCAATCCATGCTCTGAGACATTAGGGTTTGGACCAGATTGTTTTAGAGGGGTTGAAAATGAAGTTGCACTGCTGTTTAGCAAACTATGGGACATTTTCTTGTCCACTGCCATGTAAACCCAGTAATTAGTGGCTACTCAAACAGAAGTCCAAAGGGTTGGATTCTCCACAGCCTTGAATCATTGCTACATGAGTCAATTTTACACTAGTGCATTGTTTCACTGACACAAGTTAAATCATAGTGGTAACTCAAATCTCCATTTTCTGGCCATAGTGTGAAACAAGAAGAATCCACATGTTTTTGAGTAATGAATTCTTGCTCAAAATGTTGTCTTAATACCTTTTAGCTATAACTGCAGAATTTAGCCTCTGAAGAGAAAAGAATACCCTTACTACTGAGATGCTGCGAGGAGTGTTTTTGCTGTTATTCCTGTTTAACAGAGCTCTCATGAAATGCTTTTGGTGCCAGATGATTTTCTCTTTATGCTATTCTCTGTCTTTCCCCCAAAGGTCTGAACATCCTCCAATAATGAACTGCGTTTTCTGCCTACCAGAATAGCTGGTACCAAATCATATAATCCATATAGTCTACCCAGGTAAGCATAAGGAGACTCTAGACAGATCAAAATACGTATGGCTTTACCAAAATCACAAAATATATACCAAGTGGAGGCCTGAGCTGCCATGAACATCACAGTGCTGTTTACACCACTTTGGGTGGGAAGGGACATAGCAACAACAGTTTAAGAATCCTGGTTCCCCTGTGGTCAGAAATGGTATGCTGGAGTCAAACTAGTATGCAACCACATTTAAACATAACTGTGGCTGGAATGGCTTGAATTCTAATGTGGACAGTACCTAATTTAGGAAAGATTCTGGAGAAGCTGTGTGTAAATGTGCATAAGGGAATATAAATGACTGGCACCAGTGTCACTTTCACTTTGTTATTAAAAGCAGTCTGGAAGCCTTGAAAGCAAAGAGGCTGCAGAGAAGTGGAACAGGCTGCTGCTTTTAGAACAAGGACTGAGACCTTTTAATTTTAACTCTTCATGAATGTAGCATTTGAGCAATTACACTGATGAAGCAAGGAAGGAATCTCACCATTCTCTGAATACAGGCAGCTCCAGCTGAGATAGTGACATGTTCTGGTTTGGAGGCAGTCACTTCTCCACACCAGTACCTAGGAAAAAAGCCAATTTCTTCCTTATGAGAATTCTTTTTTTCCACTGGGAGCAAAGCTATTCAATAATTGCGGAACATGGTGTAAGTGAGGGTCACTTCTCAGCTGTAAGCTAAAGGTCATTATCATCTACTAGAGGGCAGTGGACCAGCAGCTGCATGTTTTCAACATCATGGTGTCTCATATTGGAACATTTTCTCTCCCATGGCAAGTTGCCTGAACCATTTGGTCAGTCGTAGCCTCCTTAGCCCATTGTCTGAACCCCAAGCCCAAGGCAAGCGGACATATCACTGGGCTATCCCATTCACTGCAGGGAGCCTGATCCTGCTGGAACTGACAAATCAGCATTAAGCTCAGATGACTAAAAAAGCAGGGGTTATAAGACTCTATGACCTTCACTTGCTGCAGTTTTCCAGTGTTGATGAACACCCTATAATGTTCATGTTTACCCAAAATAATACCATTTGCTTTTTACAGTAGGACTGCATACTTCTTGGCAAAATGTGCTGCTCTATGCCTATGACATTTTTAGCAGGGTGTTAATAAACATGCAGGTTGGCCTTGTCACTGCTTCTGAAATAAATTAAGGTTTCTTTTGTCAAAGTCTTCAATAGACTTTTGGATTGGAAAAGTGCCAAGATGGTCACAGGATCGCATGACTCAGGGCTACTGAGATTTAAAATTGTTTTTAAAGTTTAAAACAATAAAAATAGCTCTACTGTGTCATTTTTAATAGATATAAATGTATGTTACACAATTCAGACCCAGGAACTCCTTTCAGTAATGAACAAAGATCATCATCATAACTGACATTTCTGAAATGTTTGAGAAGTTCAAGGTCATGTTTGAATGCAAACATGTTACACACAGAGTAATTATCATGAGTTTGTTATATTTACTGGTACAAAGTATTCAGAGAGTCATGCATCGAGTAAACTAATGGTCTATTATTGAGCAAAGTTTAACATCAAGCAATGTGCTATGAATTTTAAAACATTTTTTAATGTCAGTCACAGAAACTGTCATGAGAAAAGTATCTTGATTATGAAAGATTTACAAAAGCAGAGAAGAGGAGAAGGAGAGTGGAGCGAAAGTTTCTTTAAAAAAAACCAAAAGGCAACCTTATCTGAAAGTGTAGTGTTTAGATCCTGTTGTGAGCTAACAGGATGGGATCTATGGAAGTGACTCAAATTGTGTTATGCATATTAAAATCTTAAATTTCCCAAGGCAGGTAAAACTCTCTCCTGCTCATTTTCAAGCTTGTATGTTCTGACCCACTGTCAAACTGAAACTGCACTACTGAAAGTGCTCTTGGCCTCTCCAGGAAACCTCAGTGAGTAACACATAGGTCTCATCTCCTGACACAGGACCCCTTTGCTGGAGGCAGTTTCAGTATTAATCAGTCTGTCCGTCGCTATGGGCTACAACCTGCTAACAAAGACCTCGGACTTCTCCCTGATTCATTGCAGTCAGTGCTCTAATTTTACAGGATTTTAATTTAAGCAACATAATTACCTCCAAGAGCTTTGATTTTTTTTTAAGAAAAAGTTTTTGGTCAAAGATATTTATTGATCCCGTGATCTTTTCCTACTGGTTGTTTCATATTTGTACTCTGCTAAAACTTTGGCTTGGTTGTCTTTTAAAATCCCTGGCTAAACATTATTGATGTCACAGTGGGGGCAAATCCTGGAGAATTGTCCAGCAAGACACATTAATATCTGTCCTGGGGATGCAGCCAGACCTGCCAACAAAGTGAATGGGAATTGGGTTCAGGGCTGCATTTGTTCAAGGCATCTCTAGAAGCAAAGCAGCCACAGGGACTTCATCACCATGTTACGGTGTGACCCCACCACACAAAACTCCCAAGGTTGAATTTCACTCAAAAAAAACCCCAAACAAACAAACAAACAAACAAAAAACAAAACAAAAAAAAAAAACGATATCAAGGTAAGTGCTTAGCCAAAATGTCATTGCTGTGGTCATTACAGATAAGGGAAAGGAATAAGATTCAGCCCTGAGGGGCTAGACCACACCAGAAAAATTCAGTTATGATTTATCTGGCTCTACAAATCAAGATCAGCAGGGAAGTGCAAATGCAGCAACAGTATCCAGTAGCTCCCTGAAGGAATTATACAAACTGGTAATTCCCAGCAAATAATTTTGAAAGGTATGATTCGGCAAAGCATATCACCTCTGTTTACTTATTTTGCTTGGGCAGGCACAGGCTGCCAAGAGGGAACCTATAGAAATCACAGAGAAAGGTGCTAACCTCCAAATAAAGGGAAAAACAGAATTGCTACCCAAGAGATGCAATTGATGAAACTCGTATTTTTCCCCCACTGTATGCCCATTTAGGGAAAGGATTTATTTCTATGTTGTTACTATCTTCATTATTTCCAAAGCCCTAGGAATGACCATTACAGTCATTTTAACAGCCCTTGCTTTCTTCCTGTGACACTTTTCATTGGCAGATCTCAACATGCTTTACAGGAGAAGTTAAAGTCATTAACCTCATCTTACAAACAGGATAAATAAGGTGCAAGAGGGAGGGAGGAGGCAAGATCTCTCCTGAGGTCAGACTAGGACTCATATACAAGCATGCACAGTCCCAGGCCAGCTGTGTGCATTCCCAAACTAGTCCCTCTGCTCATCTGTGTTCAGTCTCTGGTGTTTCTTTAAAAGGTCTATCTACAATGTGGGACTGAAAATGAACTGTTGACTAGCTGGTGGAATTCAGGATGGATCATTGACATTGTTTCACTGTTGTCATGTGCAAATACTTTTTGTTCCCCACCCAAAATTACTTCAGAGACAAACAATTTTTAATAGCTCTAGAAGCACCTGTGTCTATTTAAAACCATTTCCTTATGTAAAACCACTCCTGAGCATAGTGGCATATGTTACATTTTTTAAATAGAGCACTGAAGACAGTGGTTGTGACTGGAATTTATTTGTAAAGATACTTCAATACGTGGTTGGGAAAAGCCTTTTTAAAGTTCCAGTTACTGGAACCATGGGATTTCCATTTGATTTTTTTTAAAAAAAATACAATTGTAACCATAGTTTATAAAATAAAACTGGAAGATGTGAACGTGGGAGCTCTGAAAATAGGAATGAATTAAAAGACTCCAGTACATTTTCACTTTTGCTTATTTATGTACTTTTTATAAAACTTCCTGTTTTGGGAAACCTTGCCCATCATTTTTGATGACTTAGGACTAGTGACTGTTTAGATCTAGAAAACAGTTTTTTTGCTCCAGCTTTCATATTTCTTATGGGAGACTCATGGAAGATCTGGTAGATAAAAGCGTGCTGGGAACAGATTTCCTGGGGACAAGATGTTTACGGTGACTGAAGGAGCGGACTGAAAGGTGAAGGCCTTTTATTAGGCTATGTCCAGATTTGTCTGTCTGACTCGGGTAACAAACCTAACAAACAACTTTGAGAGACAAAATAAGGCAGGCTCAAGGTTGGGGCCCAAGGTAATGCATTAATGGGTGCATGTCTCAGTTTTGAACAATTACTCACAGAAGGCTCAAATCTAAGCCAGGACACACCTCTTTTGAAAACCTGTAGCCTGTTAATTCTTAAATATATTCACCAGTTCTATGCCTCTGAAAAGCTGCTTCTCTCATCCCTCATGCACAGCTAGGAGCATATCAATACTCTCTTCGGAGGAGATGGACGAAGAGCTTAATTTGCTTTGCAAATCTATGGAAGCAACACTTTAGCACTTTGGCACAAACTGTCTCTGACATTGAAAATTAGTAAAGAAAAGAAGTGGTGAAAATGTCAGGAGCAAGAAGACTTCATTTTTCTCTTGTTTAAAATGTCATCTGTTATCTGCAATCAATGCAAGGAGACAACTTCCCATACCATAATGATTTACAGTATGTTTATAGGCACAGATAGAAGTAATCACAGCGTTAGGCGAATGTCTCTTGGTGAATTCTTCAAGCGTCAGAAGTGCTTAGTTCTGCAGTTCTCTCTCCCCAGGAATGCAGGGGAGATCAGCACAGAGAGCTATGTGATTTCTGCACATCTCCATACCCAAACCATAAAATCTGCAGCCTATCTGCCTTCAGCTATGTATAAACATACCCCTTGATCAGATGCCTATGACTTTAAAAACAAATGTTGTCTTTACCTCTGAAGAAAAGGCAATAAATATTTTTAACTCTTTTCATATCCAAACAAATACTTATGAAAGGAAATACATTCATGGTCTTGGTGCTAGATTTAATGTTTAAAACTTTCCATTGTTTGGAATTTCCTGTTTAATGTCTTGGGGGAAAAAAAAAAGAAAATCCATTACTGATTTTTGTCCTTTGCCAGTGAGAACTCATTGTCCAAATCTTTTAAATGGTGCTGAGATGAATGAGTCCGAGTTTATTCATTTCCTTTGTGTCCACCAGAATTTCGGATACTGTTGGATACAATATCTCCTTAGCCCCCAGAATTCCTGTTTGATATTCCTTAGCAACAGAACCTTGGATCTCTTGCTGGCTTTTGTGGCCATACAGCTCCACAGACATCACATGCTCTTTTCTACCCAATACTCTGTGTGAAGCAGGGAAGTGTTAAACTTCCCATTTATGGATGGCAAAGTAAAATAAAAAAAGCTCAGCATTTAATACCTCTGAGAATTTTTTAGTCTGAGGCTCAGAGCACAGAGGTAGAACAAGCACTGAGTGCCAGGGGTTTCACGTCTTGGGCCAGAGCCACAATAACTTATTTGTCCTGCCTGTCAGTGTGTGAATTATGGCTTTCAATAAATAAAATTATTGCTGAATCTTGTGGCCACTCCCTGTCACATTAGCATTGTGGTTTTCCAAAGAAGTTACTCACACTGTCCCCACAGTAGCTGCTAGCAACCTCCACCTCCCACAACAGGGAAAGGTGTTTGTCTCATGTTCAAAATTAGACCTGGTCAAAAATTTTCAATTAAAGTTTTGGGACTTTTTTTTTTCTTCTAAATAAAGATGCTCTATGTTCTTACAAGTGTTATTTCTTGCAGAAATTCAATTCTGGTTCTTTTCATGAAAAAGTTAAAGAAACCTCATTTTTATCTTTTTGCCCTCTGAAATCTTAGAAAACTTTTTAAAACTAAATCACTTAAAGGTTTTAAGTCCAAATCTTACACACTTACAGATATTCTAACAAGCTCATGCTCTGGGGCTACCATCTCTTCTATAACACCCCCAAAGCCTGGTATATTGAGTGTATAACAGGGCATACAGTAGGTTAGAGCACAGGCTAATTTACTCAAGTAGATCTACTTCACACACCAAATATTACCCCTAAAAATAAAACATATGCTTTGGTCCTTGGCATTTCCACAGTGCTCACTTGCCATCTCAGTATTTATCTATTCCCAGCTCCGCTTCTTGCTTGGAGGATGACCTTGCATGAGCACCTTCATTTGTCTATATTTTAACACCATTTCTTCTGTTTTTGTTTTAAGGAGCTTCAGAGAAAGCATTATCCAATAAAAGGACAATCTGATTTTTGTGTTTAAGAAAACCACCACAGTGAAGCAAAACATTATATTCATATTATTAAGGGAAAATAAAATAAGTAATAAATAGTAAATAAGTGGCATGACCTGAGTTATAAATGGTGAGGTCCTGCCCTCTGCTTATTTTACTACTCTGTGTTGCTTTTGAACAGATTTTCAAATATCTTCCCAAAATAGAACATATAAACACAACTCACAAAACTCAGAAAAAGATCATGCAATATAATAATAAGGGTTAAGCAACAACTACAAACAGCATTTCAACTCTGTATGCACAGTACTCAGCATATATTCACTAATAAAATCTAATAATGCTCTATGAAAATAGTGATGTTCCTAGAAATCCTTAGTATAGTAACATTTTGGAAAACAACCCTCTAAGAGAGAGGATCAGTCATTTTCCTTCTGTTACAGTAAAAGCTTCAGGATTTCAAATGGATAAACACTCTGCAATTTGAGCTTGGTGAGTCATACTTAACAAGGCAGATGTGTGCTGAGAATTAGCAGTCCATAATGCATGGGTTTTCCTAGTCTCCTTTGACTAAATTACTTAAGACAGAGCAGGCAGAAAATGGAAAGACTTGCACAGCAATGCATTTCTCTTTGTCCCAGGGCACAGAGGTCACTCTGGTGATAGCTGCATGAAGAAGGCTGCTATGAAAGAGAGGAACCATTCGTTCATGATGGTGCAAATAGGGATATGAGGCCTCCCTGATACAGGGACAAGGATGAAGCCCTGGGGCAGCTTAGAAATTGACTGTTAGGTCAGAGTGAACATTGAGCCTGCAAATCACTACATCTGTGAACCCTATTCAGGTACAGAGTTTCTTTGAAGTCAACAGCTGATATGAATGAAATTAAATTAATAGGATTACTCACCTGCTTAAAAGCCAGATTGAATGTCCAAAAGAGAGAAATAGAACTCTGCAGGAACATTCTTTTGCTTCATACAATCACTCCTGACTCCTTTGAAACCAGGTTTCACATTTTGCTTTCCCTCTTTGCCACCTTAATTTCATCCTTGATCCTGAACTTTCCTCAGCTCCTATTTTTCTTGCATCTATTAATCTGCTTCAGATGCTCCCTGTGACTGTCACCTTTGTTTAAATTCTCATGTATATCACTCTCCTTTCACCTTGACTGCTGCTCTTGCTTTTTCTATGACACCCACAAACTCTATCCCTCACCATTTGTAAAATAATACTGCCTAACTTCTAGAATATTCAGAAAGCTCATCCCACTCTCAAATAATTCCACATACCTCCATATCAATTTCAAATTGCCTATCCCACTGCACACCTATTGCCTAGCTTAGAATTTTCATCCCCATATTATGACCCACTTCCTTCCTCAATACATTTTTTTAATGGAAAGTCACTATTGTTTAGAAAATTCAGTTCCACCCAGAATAGCTTTTCTGTCTACTGCTACCTCATTTAATTTTGGAGTCAAATTCATAGCTCCTGTAGAATTTCTTTTGAAGGCAATGGAACTATGTCCATTTGCTGCTATTTTAGTCCACAGGTATCTCTTAAATGGCAGAAAAGGGAAAAAAAATATATTGTATACCCTTGATTTCTCTTTCTGTAATTCTGAATTTATTTTGTATAAATATGTTACATATAATGGTTTAGTCTATCAAGTGTTTTGTAAAAGATAAATATATATATATACATATATATAAAATAGTTGATATGAAATCAAATTGCCCTGTATCTTTGCTCCTGTAAATCCCTGTGCTATCTTTGGCTATATGATACATCTTAATCATGGAATCATGGCTGAATACTAAATATTTGTACATGTAAGCCCCAAGGAATGCTAAACTTCTTTTTCTCTTTTCAACTAGGCATACTATTAATTAATGCATAGCAAAATGATTAAAAGCATTTTTCAAATAATGAACAATACAGAGACAGATGAGTTAATTGATTGATTGGTGTATGAGCAGGGTCCTAATGGATTAGCATTTGCATATTAACACAGATCCAATCTCTCTCTCTCTTAATGAGCTGCTTGCCACATTTTGTCTTCTTTTAAGCAGCAGTGAGCATGATAAACCCACTGGATTATTCCCTCTCAAGGGACGAAAATACAAACTTTAAAGTAGACCTTTTTCCAACACTACACATCCATGTAGTAGGTGCATGGGGACAGCCCCTCTTTATCTCAAGTTGTGAAAAGAGCCATTTCAAAAATCACAGAAAATTACAACTACTGATTATAAGATACTTACAGCATAATTTTCCCCACAATGATCTGGAATTTGCCACAGCTGGTTTTGCTGTACGACAAAATGTAGTAAGATGTCACTGACCAACTCATCCCATCTGTGGCCCTTCCGTTGTCATTGGCAGCTGGGCTGTGCATATCCATCTGATTTAGTAGTTCACAAGGAAAGTATCTGAATCATTTCAGGTAGGTAGATGGCAATTTTTGGTCACTGGACTCATTGAGAAGGGTTTCAAACCTTCCAGCATCTCCAGTACTCAAGGACTAGGGTTGGGCAGTGTAATGAAGACAAAAGCAGTGAATGCATCTTCCACCAGGAGCACGATCACAATAAAGTGGCAAATCTGTTGTCTTGTTTATTCAAGCTTAACTAAAAAGCAAAGGAAAGAAAAAAAAAAAAAAAAACAAACCAGGCTGCTTTGGTGGTATACAAACCTCAGTATTGTTGTCACCAGGTAAATCCGTATGCCTTTGGGCACGGTATTGTGCAAGATGGCAGGACACAGAGATTTCCTTAATGCCATACAGTTGTGGCCAAGTGTTGTAGCCATGTGTTCTAGCCAAGTTAACTGGCAATCTGAGTGACTTCTGGGGCCCAAATTCATATCACAATATGGAATTGCACTGTGCCATATAAGAAAGTACTTGAAGCTAGCTCAGAGATCTGTGATACACCAGTGGTTTGAGCCCTGTAGACATGCCCTTTGAGTTCTTGGCCCAGCGCCTTGATTAGAGTCAATTGGCAGAGCTGTGCTACAGTCATTTCCCTGTTTACATAGGATGAGGATCTGGTGCATTATGTATTTTGGCCATGGAGCACAGCTCTGCCTTCTGCTCAGCTGGCTGGCTGTGAAGACAGCAGTAACTGGGTTTTGAACTTGGCATTCAGGGTCGAGCTGAGTGACACTGGAAAGCCTCCATACTCGGGCAAGTTTCCAAAGTTTCCAGGAAATCCGTGTGACCTCCTGTTACCTGGTTTTCCCTTGGATTGATTTACTTAACTCTGGTGGCTGCTGGGATCGACATTTACTGTGGGTGCATGGAAAGACTCAACCAGGTTCTACAGCAGGTAGTGCACAAGCAGTGAAGGTGGTCACTGGATGGGAGGCAGCAACGAGCCAGGAGTTCAGATGGGATGTGCTGTCTTCAGAATGGATTGCCATACAGTCAACTAGCTGCAGATTTTGAACATCTGTATTCAGCCATTAAGTGACTTTGCTGCTGTTTTGATTGACGTGGTTCATAAGATATGAAGAGTATTTCCATCAGGGGCACACAGTTTAAAGCAACCTTTAGAAAATAGAGTAATTTACAGATCCCATACCGAGTGGTTTTAAGTCCCTATTTGAGCAACTAAGATAATTAATCCACTTACAGAGGGGTTTTTTCCCTCAAATAGGTTGTCAGAAATGGGTAGTCTTAAATGAATTGTACTCTTACCTGTATTAGTTTAACACAGAATGTGGGACTGATCCTTTTCTTCATTGTATCAATGCTTTTTTAGATTCCATCAACCTGTGTTAATCATTTCAATTCTGAAAGGAATTTAAAAGACCTCTAATTATTATTCTAATTATGCTTATACTATAAACTATAATTACAAGTTGTGTGTTCATGATTAATGGAGACTATCATGAATTTTTGGAAAATGGTGCTGAAGTATTTTGTTACTGTAGTATAGTCTGGTGGTGTCTGTTTCATTTTTCCATTTAATATAATGGAATAAATATTCCAAGCATGTGTAGCTCTCTATCTATCACCTGTCTACCTGGGCATGATAAATGCAGCAAAAAACCTCAGAAGCAATGACATTGATATGAGTTTTCCATTGACTTCTATCAAACAAGAAATAAGCCCAGTTCAGGGGCCTGGCCAAGGCTTCTACTCACAATAACTATATATTTTAAGCCCTTTTTTCTTTTTCGTTACCCAAACTTATTACAATATGGAAAGACATATAAACAGACCTGATCTCACTGAAATGTCACACATATTCAATATAAAAACTAAAAACAAAAGCAGGAAAGCTGTCATCAACAATCTTCTTTGCTTTCAATTTCTAATCTGTCTAAGGAGCTGCTCAAATATTTGGGACATTTAAGATTTTTGACAAAATCTTGTTTTCCAGGTTTCTGCAGAGTTTAAAAAGGCAAAACAACCACGACAAATATTTGTATACTTTTTTTATTGCTCTCTCTCTTTGTGTTTGATTTGCTTTAACATAAAATATTTCTGACAGCACAGTTAGCCAGAAAAACAAAAATAGGAAATACTACTCCAGCTTGGTTTGCTAAGGTGTTAAGAAGGCTGGTGGATAAATTTCCACAGTGTGTGATGCATCTGTGATTCTGCCACTTCACAGCCCCTTCCCTCTCCCCAGCCTCCCCCATGCCTGTACTGCATCTGTGCATAATCAGGGAGAACAGAAACCTTTCTTTTACACTGTCTTATCTCAATATCCTTTGTTCATGCCAAGCAGCAGCTTATGAATGTCAGTTGCTTTGCTCTACCTCTATCTTGCAAAGGTTGTGTTTTTTTAGTTCCAAGGGGAGAAACCTATCATTCCCAAACAATTGAAGAGATTTGTATCTGAACATAAACAAACAAAAGCTGTCAGTAGGGAACATGGATAATGTTTTTCTCTAGAGCAGCAATTCCTGCACATGCCGAGTCCCTGGCGACTTGCTGCAAGTTCTGCAGTTGTCCACCCTGCAGCCAGTGTTAGATGGAGGGAAAGCACATCCTGGGGCTGAAGGGATAGCGAAGGCTACGCTCCTCCTGGGGCACTCTCTCCCCATGCTAGGAGGTGTCTGGGGCTCAGATGGAGAACAAAGAGAGGAAGCAAAACCAGCTCCTTGAACAGTGAGAACCCTCAGGTGCTGCCCATCCTCCCCATTCTGTCCCAAAGGAGCAAGGCATGAGAGCATGAGGGCAGCTGGAGGTATAGGAACATTCAAGTATGGAGCTGGACTATCCATGAACAGAGGGAGAGGTGTGTAAATTGAAGGAAGTTAACTGTTCATCTTCAAAAAGTTAAATGGCAAAGTATTTTTGAAGTCCACTCTAAGAGCATCACCCTTACAGAGATGTCTGATAACACTCATTCCTACCCTTACACCTTTCCTCCAGTCCACTTCAACTCTACCTGTCCTTGTCTTCAACACACAACTTAATTCTTAATTGCCTTTCTACTTGACAGATCTTGTTTCTCATGGTGTCTTTTCCCTCTGTCAGAACTTTTGTTTCACAAAGAGGACCAAAAACCTACCTTGGTCTACTATCCTCAGGATCCAAAAGATATATCAAGTTGGAAGGGACCCATAAGGACCATTGAGTTCAACTCTCTGCTTCTGACAGGACAATTGTTTCTATGTCTTTTTCCCACTGGTGTTTAAATGATGCTCCTCCCTGTTGTGTGGACCACAAGACACAAAAAGGGGTATGTGTTGTTTAGCCGGTGTGATTCCTCTCCAGTGACAATTACATTTCAGTTGCATTCTGTATCTAAAGATACTCAGAATGACAAACTCTGTAAGCATTAATAAGCAAAGTTTTGCTGAATTAAATTTTATATTCACTTTGAGGTAGTCTAGGCTAGAAGGTACTAAACACTTAGGGAACCTTTGTCAAACAAATTAACTGCAAATGTATGAGTTTATATCCTATCCTCTAATTAGAAACCTAATTACATCTCCAGGCCAAGGGTCACAATTTGTGCCATTTCTTTTCACTGTGAAGCATCCAGGACATTTGCAATAGATAATTCAAGTGAAATAATACTTTCCTGGAATATTTACTGAGAAGAATGCATGGCTGTAAACAATATAATCATGCAATATCTAATAGCAACACTGCAGATGGGAAATAGGAAGCATTTAATAAGACTCAGGAATGGGTGACACAATTGCCAGCAATTAGTTCTTTCAGGAAACTTTCACAGCTGGTTTAACTGCAGTGATTCACGCAGTGATACACACTGAAACAAATCTAGTAATATATCCTTCCACTCTGAAGGCATTCACTTTTGAGAGGATATTTAGCTGTCCTTTTACGTACCTCATTACGTTATCTGACTTGTAGCCTCGACATCCTGGCATTTTTGTATATCCAGTTCCTGAAACAGACACTCATCACCTCAAATGCTCATCAGTTCAAACCTTTGCTTCTTTGTGAGAAGCAAACTGAATTACCAGCAACAAGAACAGACTTGATAAGAGAAGAGGCCTTTTGCTCCTCTCCTGGTGGTTATATTCTGATAGGTCATATGTCAGAAATAATTAGACAGTTTGGTTTATTTCCCATCAGTTTTTTCCTCCAATACAGTACAAAGCAGCCCATAAAAAACAGACATTTCAAACAGAACTATTTCACCAAGATCCATGAGGCAGAGAGATCTTTTATGATGCCCAAAGCCGTTCTAAATGTAAAGATTGTTTACATTTGAATGTGAACACTCACAGAAGTGAAATGTGAGAAAGGTGTGATTTGGCTCCTGTGGAACTCCAAACCTTTCTGTGACTGGCATTTCTCCCTGGGGTAATTTATAAACTAATACTCCCTGTTGTGAGAACACTGCCAGGCTTGAAGAGAGAATAGCTCCAATTTTCACTCTAACATGGCTGGCTCACATCCAGAAATTGCAGAAAGAATTTGCCACATAAGTGAGAAAAAAGGGAAATTCTTACATATATGGTATTAATGATACCAGGAAAAAAAAGAAAAAAAAAAGAAAAAAACACCACGGAGATAAATAAAGGTGCAAAATATAGATTAGTAAGGTGGAATTTTAATAATTACAAACATATATAATCTGTACATTGTACAAAAAAATTATAAAGAAAATTACATAAATGAAAAGAACACCTTGCTAACCCACAACAAAGTGGACACTGGAAGCTGTGTAGATTCCCTTCTCAAGTGATGGAATTTTTGATCTAGGTCAAAAGTTTCACAAGCTACATGAATCAACAGATGTAGTAGGTTTGAAGATGTACACTGAACCTCGTTGGAACTTCTTAAAATAGAGCAGCTGCTGAAACAAGATACAGTAGCGTTGCTGGCTGCCTAGACACCGTTCTATTTTAATAAGTGTCATGGATGCTTTGGGGCATATCAAAAATAAATGGCAGTAAGTAGGTAGGAAGCCAAACGTCTGTGACTTCCAGCAGAATTGCAATGCAAATAAACTCCAGTGAAGTCTTTCACAACCTCTCCAGGGTTATCTCTACACCATTGTTTCCAGTCAACAATTTATAAACTTGGATTTGCTGATTATCCTTGTCTGGACAATAGACTCCAGCTGCTAATGCTTTATATAATGTCAGACTTTGACAAGTGATTAACAGACTAAACTAAACAATTTCACCTTTAGGAAGGTACTGCAATAAGTGTCCCTTAAAAGGTTTGATTTTCTTCTATCGGTTTTAACTCTGTGCAGTTTCATTGACCTCAATGAAGATGAATACCATTTATTCTGGCATAGATGAGAAAAGCAAATTAGCACCAATGGGGACCAAGGGATTTAAAATGCAGGCAAAAAGAGCCTTCCAAAATCCTAAGCAAGTTGGGTTTCATAATAAATCCTTTGAATGAGAGGAAACATTATAATATATCAGGCATTTTCCCCGTGTTTTGCCCTTCTACTCATGTCCAATTGCTTTACCTGGATTTTTTTTTTTCAGAAATAATTGAAAATTTTAAATAACACCAATATATTTATCCATTTATATTTAAGAACTAGACTCACTTGCCAAAATCTATGAAAAATTAGCATTTTCCTATTATTTGAACTTTATGAAATTATTTTTTTAATTCTCAAATTGTCTATATAATTGATAAATAATTGATACATTATATAATGTCTATGCCACTTGAAACTCTTAGTATATGTATAAGTGCACGTGAAAGAGATTTTGTACAAGAAGAAAGCACTAAGCATAGCAGAGAAAATATATACTCAAGAGACAATCTTTAGGTAATAGTGAGATGCAATAAGAACATTCAAAACCCCTTGTATGTTCACACCAACACTGACTCGTTTTTACTCAGGAGACTGTGAATTGGCGAAACCCGGGAGGAGAGTTAAACAAGTGGACAAAACTTCTTTGTAGAATATTTTGTTTCCAGCTATGTACATGAAAGGCATTTTATGAGAAGAAAGTTGCTGCAGCACAGCCTAGCAAAGCAAACTTACTAATTAACTGCAGGCTGCACCACTTGCACTTAGCTACGTGCCCAGGCTGACAACACCGCCTTCAGTGCTGGTTTGCAAACAAATTTAAATATTCAGTGCACAGCTTCTGGGAAAGAGGCCATCTTTCTTCATGCTGTAGCTTTGGGATGTAACATTTATTAGTGACTTATGCTTATTTTCACTGACTGTGATGCCAGGAGAGTTAGCAGCATATTGAATCCTCTAGGTGCATATACCCACTAGGAATGGGGAAGGGAAGGAACTACCATGAGGGATGTAGCAGAGGGAGGAATGTGGAGATGGATGTGCAATGCTGGTTGCCAGCATGGCTGTCTGGAAAAACAAAATTTCTTTTGTGGCAAATGCAGAAGTTTTAAAATGTTTATGCTCTGTCAGAATGAAAATTATTTTGATTAAAAAAGTTCACCAAAAATAAGTAAAAGCAAACATTATCCCCACCAAGTATCTAATAAGCAGCCTCAATATCTTTCAGCATTTTCTGCATCTTCTTCTACCAACTGGCCATTACTTTTCTGCAAGTCTCAAAACCTTGGTTCTCTGCTGAGTGATCTCCCCTTCCCTGTTCTTTTTTCCTACTCTTAAGGACAAAGAATGCTTTCTTTTATGTTGGTCCCTTAGTCTGAGGAATAGCTGCACTTAATTTGAATGGGAAATGTTGACAGTTTTTGTTGGACTGTTTGTTATGAACCCATGGAGATGACTGGTGTTAGCTGTATGTTGCATCAAGGTTTCATGAATAGAAGTATCCTTCTTCAGGCAAAGAAATGGATTTTTTCCCCTTTTAAAACATGCTCGTCAAAAAATTTCCTGCCCAACTTGTAAACCCCTTAGAATAGCAACTTCAGCTTCATGGGAAGCATCAAACATGTGAAAGCAAAAGAAAGACTAAACCCAGGTTAGATAAAGTAAGGCTGAAGTACATATATTTCTGGAGAAATCTGACCTTATTACCGGATGAACAGTGTTCATCCCCAGGGATTGCCATAACTTAAATCTCTGGACAATGAATGGAAATAATTTATAGACGCACAGCCACTTTAGTAGCTAAGACCAAGTTTCCAGAAATTTCCATGGCTGACCTAAAGTAATCAATTTGCAGTTCCTACTTCATACTACTGCTTGTGATTCTTCTAATGTGTATTCCTTCTCCTGCAAGCATGTTCCAAGTGGTATATACACACATGACTGAGCTCATGCTTCCTAATAAAATTTGTGAGGTAGTGTACTTCAACGTACTTGAAGTGGTAAATGATCCTGAGAGCGTATAAACTTCAAGATGATATGCTGTGTGTCTATAAATATTAGGTATCATTATATGCTCTTCTAGGCCATGAAGACCATTTCTGTTCTCTAGTGTCTAATATAATTTGACTCTCCATTTCCTCTACAGAAGGCACTAAGCTGGAAACACCTCCTATCTCCACCTCTAACACCTCTTGAAAGCATTTGATGCACGAGTTAATTTATTCCATCACATAATTAATCATTTCCTCTCTCATTGTAAAAATGTACAATGTCATTTACATTGCCTGTGTTCATTTTACCATGGGTATAGTAAGCAAAATTTCCTGTAATTAACCAGAAATATTACATTAAACAATTAAGAGGCATGTATAACAGGAGTGAGAAGTGAAACAGAACCAATTTGCTATGAACATGCCAGTGTTTACCAAGAAGATATTGATTTCTATAATCCACAGTTGAAGCTGCACAACAAGGCAAAGGAAAACAGTTGGCATTGCTGACTGTGTGGGAGTTTTAGGTGCTCACCTTGAATCAACCTGAAAAAAACAACATGATCTTGAGGATGAGAGTTTCAGCAGAAGTCACTACTGTTAGACCACACGTATTTATGCTATCCATGTGCATGTAGCCCAGGTTCATGATGCTACTTCTGCTCTGTCATAGTCATCATGGATTTCATCAAGATCGTCATCTTTCTACATTCTCTCCAGGATGGTAATCAAGATGAAATATAGCCAAAAAGGGCAGAAACTACTCCATAAGATCTTCGATTTGAAAGTACTATAAAAATATTCATCTTAAGAAAAGAATATTAAAATCAATAAAAAAGGGTGAAAGAACAGAATCATATTTGCTAATAGGCTCACTAATGCTGAAAAACACTTCAGTGAAAAGATCTAATCATCAGGTGGGGTTATTCCAATGAATTAAAAAGAATCCCAAACCAACCAACCAAAAAGATTTCAATGTCTCTTATCTCCTTTTTCCTCTTTTAATGCAGGTTGGAGAAATCTCTCAACACACAGTCTATTGTACTAGTAATACACCACACAGAACTACCAAGGGACAACACATTGAATATTAGACAGATACAGAGAAAAACTGAAACTGTCATATCAGGCTAGACTTGCAGAAGAAAAGACTGGTTCTATCTAAGCACTAACGCTGGGTTTGAGAATGGTTGTCACCAGATAACTGAGAAGATAGCAAAAGACCCTTCTATCAAACAGATGGATATAACTTGTCCCTTCTGTCGGATATCAGCTGATTGTGTCCAGCAGTACTAATCTCACTGAGCCTTGGAGCATAAGGTCTGATGGCCATTTCAATGAGTATTATTGCAGTGTTTGTATAGCATTTGATAACTCTAGGTACCACTGTTATCCATGGGAATATTCAATCTCACTAGGAATCTTCATTGGCCTCATTTCCTCTTAGAGTAAACTCTATTACCTAATTACACACTGTAGGAAAAAAAGTGTTTCCTTATAATGGTTTCCAACTTACCATTTATTTTGCTTGTTGTTACACCATTTATCAGAGAAAAGGGGCATTCTCATTGTCCTGTTTCAATAGCAGTCACCATTTCACATACTTTTGATAGGTTTCCTCAATTCCTTTAGAAATCAAACCATTTCATCTTTTGAAACTCTCCTCTTGAAAGTTTTTTCTTGTTCACTGTGATTGTCTTTGTCCGATCCCACTAATATATGATGTACAAGTCCAAGACTTGATACTACAAGATCCTTAACACTGGTTGTCACTCACCAGATAATTTAAAGCATACAAATATTCCCTCTGCTCTCAGTGGGACTTTTTGTGTTACTTAAATAAGTAACTTAAATAAGTGTTGAAGACACTGCTGTTTGATGTTGCCAAATGTATGTTTGTGTCTATAACCAAAAATACACATACAGTTTTATTAGTCACTCTGGAAGGACAACCTGTGTAGCTATTTATTTCAGTCACATATTCATATGCCTAAAAGTGAGCCCACAATTAAGCTTTTGCTTCTTTAGATTAATGCCAATCTGCATGTGTTTGCTCACAGAAGACCACACACTTACTACTTCATGAACAAACTGTGACAACAATATGCATGGAAACAAAGTGATATTGGAGCAAAAAATGAAATGAAAAAAATGTAAAAAGAAAACTGAATTATGAAACCAAATTACAGCTAAGCACAATTACAATAAATACTTTTAGCCACAGGCAATAAAATATTGCATCATTAATAAAGCTAAGTGCAGAAAAATTTTGCTTGTCACTTTCATTTATAACTTAAATTTTATACTTTAGCCTTACACGTTAGCTCAGTGTATTACACATCTCCCAGGCAATTCCCCTCTGGCCCCAGCAATCATGAGTTACTGTGGTTTCAGAAAGTGGTGAACTGGGTAAATGGAAACTGATTTTCAAGGATGAAATAATGGTCTAATTCAAGACTGTAATAGTTTGAAAGAAAAGAGTTGAGACAGAGAAATGGCAAGGAATATGGAGGTTAAAACTGTAAGTTCTCATTGATGTGAGAGACAAACCAAAGAGGAACTTAGGGACCGTACTTAGCTTAGTTGTGAGATTAATCAACTGCGAGTTTGCACAAGCTGTCAGTAATAGATACAAGTAGTGCTGCTCTTGACCTTTCCAGTGATCCAAACACCAAGTCCACTCCTTGTCCTAGCTTGATGAGGCCATTCAAAAGACTCGCCAAATTAAAAGAAAAGCCTTGATAATTAGGTTAAAAGAGCTCTTCATTCTACCACTTGGTTGCAAGAAAAGCCAGGAAGAAATAGTGGCGAATTCTCTGTTACTTATGCAGCATAAGGAGCTGGTGTATTAGTAGTGTTAGTGAAAAAACACCTTCCCTTCTTCAGTAAGTTTAAATGGGAACAACTCCATTTATGGCTGTTTGGGATATTGTTCTATATATTCGTGGTACATCTCTAATTCAAGCAGCAAGGCTGGGGAGATTTGTTGGGTAGGGACACAGCATAGCAAGCTCTTCACATGAACTGAATTTATGAGAGAGAGGAAATAAACAGCTGAAGACAAAACTCCTGGCATGACCAGCTTCAGGAGGAAGCAAAATCTCACCTGCATGTCTCAAGGGAAACAGATATCAAGGGATGTAAAAAAGGATTAATAAGTNAATGTTAAGCTTCCCTTAAAATCTCCTTTCTACTCACTACACCAACTGCTGTCCTTTCAGACATTTAAAGAATACGACATGTCAGCCAGAGCCAGACATTAATTTTGGTTTCAAGATAGGTGTGAGCGAGCAGTAAAATAGATATTTTGTTATTTTACTGCATTTATTTCCTTGTTCTATTCTTTTATGTGATGGCATCTTATGGACACCCTGTTGTAAACTGCAGAGTCATTTATGGTTTATTCCTCTAATATGTTTCATACTATAGTTGAAAATTCTGTTGTGGCAGACAGAATTCAATCTAAGAAAGGGAGCAGCCTTGAAATAAAAGAGAAAAGAAAAACAGCAGGAAATTCACATGAGCTGCAGCCTAAATACATGGGTAAAGATTCTGAGGATTTATCATTCAAGGGAGTAAATGGAAATGTGACTTTGGGTTCAGTGCTGGCATAACATCCATTTCGTTTATCCAGTAGTAAAGGAAACTTCACAAAACTGTTCCAAGTCAAAGACTGTGCAAGAATCTTTGGAATTCACAAGTCCATTGATTAAATTATTGCTATTAACGGTACCTTGTTATTTGACATTTTTGTTCATACATGTATACATTAAACACCAACTGTAATTGTTGCCAGATTCTCAGTATCATTACTACTACTGGGTTCAACCATCTTAATTTAAGCTCTGATTAAAACACATGAGGGTTCCTTGGATCAGCAAAGATTGATACTGGCAGACTGGAGATCAAAAGGAAAGATTTATTATAAAAACAAACAAATGCACATCTCACCAGTGTCATCTGAACCTGGCCACATTATAAGAATTTTTTGTTAGATCTTGTGTTAAGAATTACTGTTTGCTACATCAACTAATTAAGTTCATTTTTGCAGTTAAAATTTTCTCTATAAACAGTATTAAAAAGTTCTTATTATAACCTCACATAGAAGAACTATATATCTGTTCTTTGCCTATTACATGCCATAATTGGCATCTTATGCACTCCCAGGCTATAAGGAATTAATGCATCATATTATGTAACTATATATTGAGGTTCATTCTTCAACTGCAGAATGTGCACATACTTAAACATAGTTGTAACTCTTTCAAGTAAGTATTTACATGTACTTCTATATTTTGTCTAGAGGCAACTAAGTCTTAATTTTACAGATAGATGTCTGATTACAAGAAAACTGAATAATTCAGTTACTGCCATATGCTTTCCCATAGGATTTAATAGGAGATTGCCATTGACTTCAATGGATGTGTATCCAACCATTAGGAAGGTGCATGAAAATTAGATATCTGAGTCACTTAAATCTGAATTGGATTAAATTTGAATTCCTTTAAACAAAACTTTCCAATTGAAACCATGTGATTTGGAACACGTTTTTATACCAACATATCCATTGGTAGATTTCATGTTGTTAAAACATGTTTGCATAGGAATTGTGTGATCTATATGTTTAAAAACTGCTAATGGGGCCTAGTTTTAGTTCATCTATTGAATAATTTCTCAGATACAAAAGCTGCCTTCTGACTTTGCATTTTATTGATTCTTACTGAATTCCCAGAGAATTACAATTATGCATTCTGAAAAAAAATAGCCCTATATTTTTCTTATATTTTCTTACTATTGCTTGGAATCAAGTATGTTTTCCCCATGCTGAAGAAGCAGGCCTGAGATACAATGGGTGACTGATCCAAAACAGTCTCAAAAATTGGTGCTCTAGACTTTCTGCAGTTCTTTAATCCTCTTGCTATAATGCACTGTGATAGAAACTAGCATTTTTGACAGTATTACTGTACCAGAAAGCAACTCAGTGGATGTCTCACTCATGAATGAATGACTGGCTGAGATGGCCTTTTTCATAGTCACTGATTTATGAATCAAGCTGTCACTGTTGGGCTGTAGTGATATTCCTGTTCTTACTTTCGACAAACACATTCCTGAACAATATTTGCTATAATTATAGACAGGAAGCTGAACGTAAGAATCAAATAAAATAATCACAAGGATAGGAAAACAAAATAAAATAAAAGCAAAACAAAATCAACCAAACAAACAAAACAAAAACAAACCAAGGGAAAGGAAAGAGAACCATTTACTGTGAAGATTATCTACAATATAATCACAACAGAGAATTTTCATTGTCTTGAGTTCAGTCAGTGTACCAGGAAATTTTAACACGGACAAATTCTTTTGAAAACTGAGTAAAATAACTAGTTTTCAAATTCTCTGAAATGTCTCTCATATTAGGCTCATTTAATGTCTTGTCCAGTGGGAACCCAATTTCAACTGGATTTTCCAAGGGCAAGAACATCACTGTAATTCACTTCACTCTCTCTTATTTTCATTGGGTTTTTTTGTCTGCATGTCAGCTTCTTAATATTTTTTAAATTTCATTATTTCAGCTCATCTTTTCTGTTCTCTAAATGATTTTTTCTTTTGAGTCCCTAATTCAGTGTTCTTTTGCCAGCAGATACCCGCTTATCATCTCGTGTAACACAGAGGTCTCAAAAAGCTTTCTTGTGATGGAGAATTATCTGCATCATGACTTAGACAATTTTCATCAGATCCCTTCTCTCTTCACCACCCCAGCAACCACATAAGCATTTTGCTTGAGCTGTGCAAAGTATACATTGTCCTTCCTTCCTCACTGGCCAGCAATCTGGAACAGACAAATGGCTTAATCATGAACCTGTACAATTTGTAAATTAGTATCACATAATATCCCTGCAGATTGATCTCATAATCTCTGATTTGCATGTACTTTTCTGTACAAGACTCATTACACTTCTACAATTCAGGATGTACAGTCCAGTTTCCCAGGCTTAATGGAGTCAATAGATATCTAGAGAACATAACCAGTGAAGAATAAGATGCCACACCTATTTTCCTGAAGTAAACATCTAAAATATGTTAGTTAGTACACTAAAAATGCCTCTGCCTTCCCATTAACTTCAAAGAGAACTCACCCACCCACTCAGCTGCAGACATTTATATCTGTGGACTTCTAAATTTCGTGATGTGTATTACTTTTTGACCACATTTTTGTTTGCATCAGAAGTTTTCAGCAGTAGAAAGAGTTAATATCACAATGCAAATAATAAATTTTTAAACTCTCCAATTGAAGTTTCAGGTTGTGAAAAAAATCATCTCAGGAAAGTGGTGGAAATCTATTTATAGCAAACAGGCAAAGACACAGAAAATGTTTCTGTAATTAAAAATATTTATCAATTATAGAGCTCCCCATGAAGCAGTTTCTTGCTACTGTCTAAAAAAAAATAAGCAAACTAGTCCAAACCCACAAATCTATAAATAAAACCGTTCCAAGTTTCTATTCCATATTTTCCTATCACTGTAAATCAATTATGCTGACATAGCAACTGGAGTGAAATAGAGAAACAAAATAACAGAAATTGAAACTACTGTACTGAAGACTGGCTCTCATTTTTTTCTATTTGAGTTGGAAGCTTTTATTTAATTGGTAATAATTGCCTTTAATTGTCAGATGTAAAGAGTATTTTCTATCGCTGTGTCCCTTGAGGCAGTTAAATATCAACACTATTAGAATGAATCCTCTGTATTTCAGGAATCTTACATGAAAAAAAAAAGTGTTGGTTTTGAAAAATGTACATTGATTTATGTGGTTGAAAGCCCTTCAGATTCCTCAGGCCAGCTCTCTGCTTGGGATCCTAAAAGAAAAAAAGTTCTTAAATCAGGCACAATGTGAAATGAAGAAACCAATGTAAAGACTGTTCTTAGTTTTAAAGCACAGGTGTTTTTTTAAAAACTAGAAATTATTCCCCTCCCCCAAATAAAAGAAAACAGGAATAAACATTTTACTTCATATCTTCTCTTGAATATGAGAAAAGTTATTCCCATGTCCAAAAGACTGTGAATTGTGGTGGTAACCTCACTACAGTGAAAATACTTAAGCAATATGCAGAAGTAATATGTTCTTATTTATAGTAGTACTGAGATAGCAATTACTCCAGTAGTCCAGTAATATTCCAGGAGTACATATTCTCGACAAACTTTTAACTCAAGCTTGAATTAAAACAAGTTGTAGCAGTGTCTTTTTCTTTTTGTAAATAAACATGTGCTCAACTACCCTGGCTGAAAATAAGTTGTGATTGAAGTTTCTTTTGTCTTTTTGGCTCAAAACTGGGCAGCGTTATTTCAGCAATGGATTTGTTATGCTCTTCTGGCACTGCAGTAGGAACTAGTAAGGTTGTTCAGTTCTGGAGCAAGGAAACCATATAAGGATCATCTGTGTGCAATCAAAATAAACAGGGAGTGAGTTGTCATCTAGAAATTATCTTCCTTGGAGAGGATAAAAACATCTATGTTAAAAGATCAGTAGAACAACATCTTTTAGACAGTACTACAATCTCCTTTGCAACATTAGTAGTGATGGAGCAGCTGAGAGATGTCTCAGAAAGGTAAAAAAATGTTACAGATACAAGAAAGGTGAAATGTGAAAAAAAGTAACAGAAGAGTAGCAATTACTGAAACCACAGGGAAAACATAATAAAACTCAATGCCAACCCAAAGGAATTTACTCACAGTAAGTTTTTGACCTCACATAAGGGTTTGTCTTTGTATGTAAGAATCTCTTCTTACACAGAATAATAGCAATTACAGCAGGAAGTCTGAAGAGGAAAATTCTAAATATTTTTTGGCGACGGGAATTAGATGATTAAGCACCTTCGCTCAGTGAGTGTTGTTGTATGTTCCTGTGCAGCAGAATGGTACATCTTCACAAATATTTTGGTTGCTATCCACTTCCCCGTTCTGAGCACTCATCTTTGCCGCTTGGCCCTTCATTAATTAATAATGCATAGGCTAAAAAGCACAGCAGTATCTCTAACAAAGACAATATGGTCCAAGTAAGATATAGACCTGGCAGAGGTGATGGATTCGGTTTCATTTATCCATGGGACAAGACACAAAAACTCGTATACCCTGAGCTAGTCCCTGAAGCAGAAGCACAACTGTGGCATGCTAAAAAGCACTATATTATGGCAGTGTACCTGAGCAAAGCCTTGTCAAGGTCAGAAAAGAAGAATATAAATCATTTATGAGAACATCAGGAGTCCTTTATCTGACCAAAGTGTGTAAGAAAAGTATTAACGAAAATATTAATTGGGACCAATGTCTTTTACTAGGTAAATACAAAGTGCTACTGAACCTCTCCAAAACATGGAGATCTCTAATGAACCTGTTGTGTTTTATTTGCTTCAATTTAAATAATAACCAAGAGCATCTTACCAAAATGCTCAAACACTCTGATGCACCATTAGCAACAGAATTAAATCACAGCAACAATAAACATCTCATCAAGACCTCAGCCAATCTACAAAATTCTTTTTCTATTCTTTCATTACCTAGAAAGCTTCCACTCAGTTCCTGTCCATCCAGTTTCCTTAGCTACCTTAGAGAGCCCCAGAGTAACTGTAGTAGAGCTGTGACAGACTGAAGGAACTGACAGAAACCTGGTACAGTCTGTTAAAGGTATTTGTCAATGCAGATACATGATGCAGCACAGACCTATACAGCTTTTCAGGCAAGTCAGATAATGGAGTGATAATAGACTTTGCAGCTGTGTAAAGCAATGACTCTCTTGCACTTTGATTTTCTCTAGATAGAGCAAAGTCCGTCCCATTACATATAATTTGCTATTTCCCTCTCAACACCTTTCCCAAGTGCATCAGGCAAAAAAGATACGGCCTCTGAATTATACATGTCAGAGAAAGAGATTACTCCCATCCTAGAGAGTCAGGGCAATAAAAACAGAACTATGAGTCTTCTCCAGTTCTTCTTTCAGTCTGCAGCTGATGTCTCTCACCACTGGCCCAAAGTCCACAAGCATTTGCTCTGTGGCAGCAAAGATGCAAGGCCACATCTCTGCCATGACTTTTACACAGCCAGTGGAGAAGTGCCAGCCAACAAACCTCTCTGGAGTACTCTGGCTGCTCATGCAGCTTCACTCTTGCCCCACTGACACAATCTCAGAAGGATCTATAAATAACCAAAAGAATTCACTCAGTGCTCGAATACACACAAGGGGCCAGATTGTATTGGTGTAACTGAGACAAGGAATGTGTTTTTGGGCTGTTGGTGTTCATCTTACAATCAGATGGCAGCAATGTGCAGATGCCTGTAACACACTGACCTAGCACACCATGAAAATAGAAATCAGCTACTATGTCATCTGTACTTTCCCTTGGTAAACAACAAAACCAAAGATGCATTCCTCAGCAGTTCCTGTTAATTCTGTCTTCTGATCCAGTTTCCCTGAAAATGAGAAGCAACATTTAATTGTCATGAGAACCTTTCATTCTTACACTTGGATTCATCTACTCTGAAGACTATGCAGCTAAACCATCAACTTGACCCTCAACACTTCAGCCAGCAATATACTCTGCCTCCCTAGTTCTTCTTGCATCATTATTTTGATAGAGAGGATCCAGAGGAAGAATGGTTGATTTCCCTCCATAAAATAAAAGAATCCACATCCCCAAATGAAATAAAATAATAAATAAAATAAAATATTGTTTCACATTCCTTCTGTTCAAACAATGCCTGCAGCCATAAAGGGGGTGACATTGCTGAAAACAATTACATTGATTGAAATTTGTAAAGCAAGCATTTGATAGACATGATTCCTCCAACACAATAACTTCACTGAAGGAGCTGTTAGTTTATCTGGCTTCTGCACTTTGAAGTATACAGCTTGAAAAAATCAAGCACATACCAGCAGTCCTAGACTCCAGTTTATTAGCTTCAGAAATGTTTTCAATTTCACATGGAAAAGAATCAAACATGTGACAGCCTATTTTATTTGCTCACCTTCTTCTGATTGAAAAAAAGCGACTGTGAGAATTAATCCACCATGAAGTTATGAGATCAGCAGAGAGTGATGGATTTCTAAGAATCATCTTTTGTAGACCATGTTACATAATCTTACTCTTTGCTGTGTTCAGAGTTGACATCCTACAACACTTAATCCTATGGGATATGCCACCTAACATGGATTCATCATGCACATTTGTTGAAGAGATCAGTGTGTGTGGTATTTGTCTCTATACTTAGGCCTGCAGCTGATGTTGATGCCACTAGAAATTATTTTATCACATAAATCAGTCATTCAGACATTACCACCTATGAAATATTTCCCGACAGACAGGACAACTCACAAAAATAAGTAAGTAAACAAGTAAATGTGCTATTAAAAAAAAAAAGTTCCTAAGTTATCCAGAAGTTACTACCTTAAGTGGGGAAAAAAGGGAATGACCTGGATTTCTGACACAATGGAACTAATTCTGGAAGGGAGAAATTAGGTATTTTAAGATCATCAGGAGCACTAAAAATGATTTACAAATCTAACAGGTGAGTTTACAAATAGTACATCAAATTTTGCTGTTGGATTTGCAGAGATTCCAGGCCAATTTCCATTATGTGAACACAGCAGCTCCACAAGGAATACAAAGATGGAAAGATATCATCTTGTATTTCTTAAAGCATTTCTTAACCATTTCTTAAAAAATCTCATCCTTTAGCAGTTATGATATATTAATCCATAGTATTTTAGAACATGCAATCAAAAACAGTTACAACTATATTGTGATACACATACTGTTTGCAATGCACCATTTAATAAAAGTCTCATATTCAATGTGGGGTGATAATTTGAGTTGATTTTAACATTTCATCTATTTGGCTTTGGAAGAGATGGAAATATCTTTATTTTAACTATTATAATGGAGCTAACATTCTTATTTTGAGATGAAAATACAGTTGTACTAGTGATCTCAGATGGTTAGGGCTATGCAGAGACATTCCCTAAGTCACTGAGTGGAAGAGAAATTTTGGAAATGCCTTGTATTGTTTCATGCAATGACATAAATTTTCAAAGGTTTGATTTTTTTTCCTTCATGTGGAACAGGCCAACTGACAATTTACCATGTGTCATTTGTGATTATTTCAAAGTAATATTTTCAAATAATCAGAAGATTATTCTGTAACAAAGGTTAGATGAGAATTGTATGTGCACTACACAACTTCCAGCTGTCTAGTATTTGTCCAGTAATGAAAGGGCATTACTGAGCTAATTAGCAATCTATTGATGTCCATTGCCAAGTTTTCATTGATAACAAGAGGTCTGCAGCTAAAAATATTTTACAGAACATCAGAAAAATAAGTCTTATTTTGAAATAATCAAAACATTTTTTTACAGTGTGACAAGAGCTAAACATTGCAGTAGCACTAGGCAGTGCTCACTAGGATGAACAGAGGCAATACTTAAACTTGAATAGATCTTTAAAACACCACATGAATTGCTTATGTAGTTTCAGTAAATAGATGGAAAAGAAATTCCTTTAGGCAATCACACAGACAGATCATTAAAATCTAACCCACTATAATAACTGTATTAGTAGAATAAAAAAGTGACAGTTTTGAATGATATGTTATTTTTCTTGAGCACATTACAAAGAGCTTTCAGCATACCTGCAGATGTGTAAGTAATCGTTACCAACACAACAAAGGTCAAGAACTATCTAAACTATGTGGGTTTATACAATCCAAAAATTTTGTTATATCTATTCCAAGGCTGATGATTTCATTACATAGTATTTCACCATGTGAGTCAGTTAAGCAGGAAATCAGGAATGTCTCAACTTAAACAATCCTTCAGCAAGAACTGCCCTGCTCAGAACTCCTGTTTAATGAACTTGTAAACTGCATTATAAAGTTAAAGGAAAATCTGACTGCTCACTTTCCATGTTTATACCTTCTTTAGGAAACATCTGCTAGCCATTCTGCTGCTTCTGCTTCCCTTCCTCCCCTCTCCTCTGCCCCCCTTTCTTTTTTCCCCTGTTACTATTATTTCTTACATTCAGGCATTTCTTGATTCAGAGGTTGAAAGGTTTAGGTAATCTTTTAGTCCTTAAAACCTGGCATTTCTGAATTTTGTTGAGGTCACCTAAGCAATGACGAAACTAACAACTGTTTGTTGGATTGTAACTGGCAAAATGATTTTTTCCCCAGGGGGTAGAGTTGTGACCTGGTTGCATGGTGGGACCAGAAAGGAGCTTTATTTGAAGGTTTTACCCTTCTTGCAACTGTGCCAGCACATGTACACAATCCTGAGCTATTAGCCTGATGGAAAATGCAGTTTGAAAGCTCCATGCAAGTCTGATTGCTACAAAGCTGACATTTTATTAACAAGTGTTATATTATGTGAGCTGTGCAGCCCCAACTTTACTCTGGAACTTAAAAGGTCACTGCAGACACCAAATAAGGCTTCAAACCTCTAAGACCTGCTGTGAAGGACAGCTGGCAGGGTATGCAGAACTCTGCCACAGGGTGAAAAAAGAATGAAGTGAATATTTTAGCAGAGAGCTGTTATGAATTAATACAAAATTGATTTACTTGAAAGATAAATATATGTGGAAATAGTAAATGCTCCAGAAGGAACGTTTGGCCACCAATTGTGCAAGTGTTAGCTAAGTAGGAAACACAGGTTGTGCCTTGGCTGGCACCTGAAGCAGCAGGGCCAAGATCTCCAGACTTGGAGATGTTATGTTGTTGAATTGGATGACAAATTCACACCAACTGCAGAAAATCTGCTGGTCACAATGGAATGACCCCTGATTTACATCCTTTCAAAATGAGAGAAGAGCTGCACTTTCTGAGCACCATGCCCAATACTTGCGCTTTGCTGCACCAGCCTCTGGGTGCTGTGGAACATCAGCACTTTGAAACAGCAATTACCAGGGGTTTTAACCCAGTGGATTACAAATAGGAGGTATTAGGAAAAGCATTTCTCCTACATTTGGATCCATATACATGGCATGACAGCACTGACAGTACAGCTTTGCACTTCCAGCAGGTTCAGGGGTATGCAGGATCTGAAAGAAGAGGTATAAAAATAAAGTTCCCACTGACATTTTTCTCCTTCAAGGACATTTTGTCTTGGTTCTTTGTCCACATAAAGTTTTAATACACCTGAAATTCTGATTTCTGTGGCTTTTTGTCTTGTATGGATGTAAAATAGAGCAGAGCTGAAGTTTTTTCTGCTAATACAAAATAGTATCACAAGGTTCTTACTCAGTCAAATAGCACATGATAAAAGGCTGCTGAGAAACTGAAGGCCATGGGAAGTCCTGCACAGATATGCTGCCTGGGACTCAGGAGGAGTATACATATAGAAATATTTGATAATTATAATTTGAAAGTGCTTCTTTGAGAATTAAGTTTAAGAGACATCACAGGAAATTCCTCTTGAAAGAAGTTCAAGATGCCCATGCTGTCCCAACATTGAGTCAAAAATGCCTCATTATGAATTAAATATTTTTAAACTCTGTGGTAACATAGAGGCAACTTATTGTACATTCCTCCATGGAAGACCACATCCCATGCTAGCAAATCTTAAGCTGTCCTTCTTGTGTGTGGCCACCATATTCTCCCAAATAACTCCAATAAAATGTTTTAATAGGCACCAAGAGTATGTAGTGGCCACATCTCAGCAAAAAGTACCTCTCAGAACATCCATCCCAGGATACCAACGTACAGCAGCAAACCCACTCAGTAAAAAGGCAAATTGCTGGACAAGTGGGCCACACAGTAAGAAACTGTCTGCCAGTCACATCATTTACACTTGCAAATTACCAAAGCCTTGCAGGCAATGGCAGACAATTATTTTAAACTGTCTTGATGTGCTGCCCAGTCAATTGAACTATTCAGAACAACTGGAAAGTACATACAGAGGATCTCCAGGTAGGCATTTGTTTCACAGAAAGAGACGTGATGCTTATCAAGGTGCTACTGAATGGATTCCATGTGTTAACTGGGAATCCACCTCCTTTTGCCATTATCCTCATCTCAGCATGATACAATGCATTCTTAATAAATGCTTCTTTATTCTGAAGACTCTTGTATAAATTTACACAATTAAACCAGAGTCAAGAAATAGAGGTGAGCCATTCCACATGGCATCATGTCTTGTTCCCATGGAAGGATGTGTATGAGCACTACCTATTCACCAGTCTACCAGTGAGGTTATCTTGCAATTTTTCTGTCACTGGGTTCAATTGAAATCCATTTGGTGCAAAGCCAATACAAAGGGAGGACAGTCTAAAACACAGTAGCAGCACATCAGATCTTGTAAAACTCCAGGACAGCTCATTCTACAGCACAATTTAGTGAAGCTTTTGGATGCATAGGGGTCATCCAACAGAGAAAATCCACTTGAGTGTTGCAGTAATCTGGAGCTGCCCCTCCACTGGAAGCTACAGTAAAGAGAATGTCAAAAATTTCTGTCATCCTAAAACCCTGTAACAAAGAAATTCACCTGTCACAAAATCTAGACAATATACGAACGTTTTGCAACTCTGGAATAACACAGAGGGAAGATGAACAGAAATGTGAGATTAACCTTTTGTCTGCTTTCCCCTTAAAAATCTTAAATTCAAAACACATTCCATATAGTATAATAAAACCTCAGAAGCACTAATGTATTGTCTATAGGAGCAAACAGAGTAGCTGAGAAGTGGGCAGAGTCAGAATGGTTTTCTTTGTAATTGCCTACTGCAGTTGGAATGAAACATTCTGCTTAAATTATACTTTATTCTGTGTTATTTCTTTTAGTTTCAAAAGTACAGAGACACTGCCAAAATGAAACATTCAGACTCCACTCAGTGTTAAGTGACTGAAGATGGTGTGCTTCCATGTAGTACAGCATCTCATTAAATCAGGGCCTAATCAAGCCATAAATGAAACACGTCAAGGCACTGACTAGCCAAACTGTTTCATTAATGTACAACCTCCACGTTCAGAAAAACTACATAAAGACCGACTTTCAAAGTGGGAATATTTTTGTTTCATGAAGAATATGGGAGTGAACAGTGTGTAGTTATGGTAGAGGGTTAACTCAGTCTGCTCAAGAAGGATTTGAAGTTTAATTCTAAACAATGCACTCTTAATTCAGTGCATTTTCAACTCAGATTAGCTTAAGAGAAATCAAAAAAACCCAATGAATTTACATCTGAACTAAAAGGTAGGATCCATCTTACCTATTGATCTGTGTTCTGCAGAACCAGTGCTTGATTTCCGGTAGCCATCAACCTCTGACTCTGACCATACAGATGTGATGTCAACTCTGCTGCTTTGAGGGCCACATTCTGCCCTATATTTGACAGTACATTTGGAACCAACATGGTAAAACTAGTGAATGTAGGAAATCCATTTGTGAAGAACTCCAGTTCTTCACAACTTCTTTTTATTTCTTTTGAAAGATGTTCTCCTCTGTTACCTTTCAGCAGTGCCAAAGGTAGAGGAGGATACATGAAGAACACAAAAATCTTTCCATCATGCCTCTGCTTCAGGGAGGAGAAGAAAGACATGGACAAATTTGGCATGACTGAGACTAAATAGACTCATTCCATATTTCTTTGCAAATGTACCTTGATAGAAATCTTCAGCACCTTCCATCTCCTGGCCACTGTCTCTCAGTGACAGTTCTCACTAAGATCTTTTACAAGAACTGAATCAGATGATGGCAGGATGCATATAACAGCAAAAATCCGACATCCAGCATCTTGTAAAGGAGGGCAGAATTGAGAAATAAAGCCCAAAATGTCTTATAAATATTATCATGAGAGCCTTATATGTTCAGATAAAGTAGACATGACATCAATCTTTAGCATCACTTTCAAAAAACCCCCAAAGAATAATAAGTGCTGACAATAAATTATATTAAGGAAAAGAAAAAGTGCAAGACACTCACTGAGCATTTTGGAGAGCTGCAGGACTGAAATAACCCTTTTGTAATGTTGGAAAATTTTATAAAAGAAAATGTTTAAGTTTCATAAGCAGAGACCTTAACTCCTAGTATTACAGAAGTCAGTCGGAGTTCTGCCACTGACTTAAGAGATCATGTTTTTTTAAGTGACTGAAAGGGAGGAAAGCATGTAACATAGTTAGCATTTGGAACAAAAGGGAGTGTTGAATTTGCTGGAAGATGTCCTGGAAGAGTAAGGTTGCAAACATGAAGCATATGTGTAATTTGAATCAAAAGGGCTCCTCATGTGCATAAAGCAAAGCCCAGTGCTCCTGGGGTTGGGATATTGAATGTTCTTAAAGAGAGGCCATATGTGTATGTCTGCTTGGAGATCACCTCATCCCCACATCTGTCACTTCTTAGATTTCATTAAGAGACAGCTATTACATTCATCTTGGTATCAATAATAAGCCATAACAGACCTTTTCACTTCTTCCCTTTTTAACTTTTTGGGATTTTTCTCTTCATTAAATTTCTCTACTTCTCCCTTTGGAAATTAGAATCTTTGCATTAAGAAAGAGGATTCAATAACTATTATGGTAAGTTAATTTAATGCACAGAAATTCTTTTTACATCATGATCTGTGGCCAAAAATCATAATTTTTTTCTATCAGAAATATCACTTAACTTTTTTGATTTCCTGGTACCATTACCTTGTGCAGTACCTGACTTTATTTCTAAATGTGTTGAAGCTTCTTCCCTCAACACTAGAAAAATACAAAACTAGTATTCCTAGATTACAACAAAATTTACACTTTCTGTAGTACCTTTTCAAAACAAATCACATTTAAAAAAAATTATAAAAAGGATGCAGTGCATATTGTCATGTGCTAGTTCTAATAATTGAAACAATCATACAAAATAACAAGACTAAAAACTGCAAAACAGGTAATATATTTTTCTACTTCCAGACCTAGTTTATTTAAAAAAAAAAAAAAAAAAGAAAAGGAAAGTCACAAATGACAAAGTCTCACGAACTTCCAACAGCAGTTAGTGATATAGGACAATATTAGTAATGCTTTTCAGTCTTGGGAAACGGCAGAAGTCAATCAAAGTAAAGCATTGCTGTTGCAGTCACTGAAGCATGTGCCTGACTCTGAAGTATGAGAACTGGGATCCAGTGTGTGTTTCAGCTTCATAGGCTTAGCTGCATGCCTGGGACCTAAGTTTCAGCAAGTACTGCCCATACAGCTGTCATAAATATTGCTTTATTTATGCTACTATGAATCAGAACAGCTGCAGGTTTTCAGAATTGCATGTGAGATGTGGTACATATGCACATAAAAAACTTGCGCCTCCTCATTTATGGAAATAAAAATACCCTTATAAATGTCCAATGCTGTATCAGCAACAATACGTGCCAGCCAACACTATTGCTTTTTTATCACAGCTGTGCTCTTTATCATGTTTGAACAGTGCCTCTCCCCATCACAGCACTTCTCCTGCTGTTTACCACTTTGCCCTATCTTTGCATTCTCTCTGTGTAAGTATAATAAATGTGTAATACAACTGGTATTTCAGCCAGCAAAACCAGCAATCACTCCCTGGTGCTGGCATTTCACCTTTGACTCAGCGCCCTGGAAACCTGCCAGATTCCAAGCTCCCACGTTCTCAGACTGCAGCCCCGGCTGCAACTGAGCAGGGGACAGGTATCGGATGTGTCACCAATGACATCACCAGTGATGCTGAGCATGCTGCTGGCTACTGCTAAAAGTTATTTGTTTCAGCAATGCTACAAAAAGGACTACAGTACTAATGAGTAACAGTGAAAGTCCTCAGCACATTTTCTAACTTTTGTAAAAAGACCTAAGTCTATTTCTCCCACCTCTTCCCTCCCGTTATCAAGTCAAGTCGTTGACCAAGTGACATGGGAGCCAGCATGAGACTATTGACAACCCATTCAGATGGTCTGAAGAGGGTCTTTATGCAAACAAACCCCATGAAGTAAAACATTATGCAAGATTGTTTCAGACATCCTGCAAGATTGTTTCAGACATCCAGTTTATCTCTCTTTCGTTGGAATGTTATTTGCAGAAAAAGGCTGAATCTACAAAGCTCCTCCAAGTGCTAGCCTTGTTAACTCCCGTGATTTTATCAGGAGTCTTGTGATACTTGTTGCTTTGCTAAAGCCTCACTGCAGCACAGAAAATATTAGAGAATCCACTATTCCACTATTAAACAAACCAAAGTCAGCCTTCATGGCTGGGAAGAAAACTCACAATACAGACTCTACAGCTCAAAAAGCTAAATTCATCAATTTGTGATGGACAAGGCAGTTTAGAGGTTTATATTTGTTACAGGCATTTTAGCACATATCCTGGGCTCATGGCTCTAGTGTATGTGAGGGCCCTGTTATAAAGGCACAAGACAATAGCAGAACCCAGACCCAGATATATTTAAAATTTCAAATGTCCCAAAGGCTGAGTTGGGCCCCAGTCACAAGTGCTGTGAAACTGCCTCTCACCAGAACAAGGAAGACAAAGGCCAGTCCAGCTCATAGGCATGAAAAAGCTCAGCAATTGCTCACTTCCCCATGTGATAGGCAAGATGGGAGAAGGAAACACAGTCATGGTGTTGTATCACTCACCCCCTTATCCGAGGAGGAGGACTGGCAACTTGCCAGGACCTTTCACTCTATTCTTTTTTTATGCTGTGCATGCGGAAAAGAAAAAGCAGGAATCCGGCTCCTCAGGTTTTGATTGCTAATAAGTTATCCATAGTGCCTAGTGAAAGGCATGCCTTAAAAACATCAACATTGGCACCTACTACTTTGTTTTGCAAAGGGCTTCATCCTGTTTCAACTCCCCCTCTTCCCCACGCACAGTCACACGCACAGAGCTCTGGCATTTTTCTGCTCCTGTCATTGTTTTCATTAGTGATACAAGAATGGATCCAGTCTCATTTTCAACACATTTGTTAAACAGTGCAGAGACAGGCTTATTTTCCTAAATGTCTTTCACTTGCATTCTAGTTTTGAAAACCAGTAAAGAAATGTTGAGAGAGAGGGAAACACCTCTATCCCACAGCAGGGAGAGGTTTTCAGTCCTTAGAGGTCTCTAGAGAACTTTGAACACATTTGCTAATATCAAAGCAGGGCAATAGCTTTGCAATGACATCATCTTTCCACTCCCTGTAACTGAGAACTCACCGTTCCCTGAACTAGATAGTCAGGAGGCTGGAGTGCCAAAGGTCTTACACCATAGTTTCACCTACAAGTATTTGGATTTTCAGGCAATCAGTGGCTGACCTGCTGCACCTGATTTAATCTGCTAGTGGCAAAGTTCTCTGCTGTCTGCACAGCCATACTAAAGAGTTACCCATGTCAAACATCAAGGTTTATTTCAAGACAGCCCTAAGAGGCTTGAATCTAGTATTAAAATAATACGTGTTCTTAAAAAAGCATGAGATTTCTAATACCCAAACTTAGGGCTCAATTATATTTACAGATGTATTTTGAGAGTGAGTCAGTGCATGGACAGGGAGAGCTGCCCACAACAGAATGAATGTTCAAGGTAGAGCAAAACCTCATGAAAAATGAACCTCTCGGTCCCATGATACTCTCAGTGTTTGAAACACTACACTAGAAACAAAGGAAATCGCAGGCAAATACAATTCCCTTCCACTGATACAGTCTGGAACACTGTAAGTGCAGTTTACAGCCAACATTTCTTCTGTTTTAGGGGAAAAAGAAACGTATACAAACTGTTCTTCTCCATCCTGAAACAATGGAATAACACATGCTCTCTCCTTTACAGTGGTGAAATTCTGACAGTGGTTTCAACAGCTGCTTAGCCACCAACCACAGCATTTACAACTGGTTAATTACAGACATCCAAATCCTTGCAACACATTTTGCATTCATGGCCCAAAGAGTATAATCAGTGACTTTATCCAGGACTGCACAATAATGTCTCTGTTTATCAGAGAACAGAGCATAGTAACTTATCCCAGATTCATCATAGTCAACTAAAACATATCAACTTACATTTTCTGTTTGCATTTTTAAATGAAAAAAAAAAAAAAGAAAAAAGCGGAAAATTTTTGTTTCATTTGTGAAAATGTGAAAGCAAGAAAACTGCAGATTAAATTTGGCTAGCTATTAACAGGATCCTTGTTCTGTACCATGTTTATAACAATTTGTAAAAATGAGAGGATGACACATTTCCCACAAGTGTGATGCCCTTCCTCTTGTGAGTAGCACTTCACAAGTACATTCATTCAGTTAGACTCCTCTGGATTTGGCTTCAGAATTCAGGCAAAAGAGACACAGGCTATCTAGGATTATCCATCACATAGCTCTCAGGAAAAAATAGCACAAATGATCCTGCAGGACAGATATTAAATGCAGTAAACTCAGTAAACCAAAAACAGAACTTAGGAAAACTATTTTGTTTGTGTGTCTAGTTCTGTTTGTTCACAAATGCCAAATCAATCTAAAAGTTTATCATTTCTCTTTCCTGAAGCGGGAAACTGAGACACAAGGAAGTGCAGGTTAACTTTTTCCATTGGCTCTTAATTTTGGGGGTCTGATATAACAGTTGATTCTTAGGACAGAAAGTCAGAATGAAAACCCCAAAGAATGTGCAAGATAAACATGCACCCCCCTGTCTCTTATTAACAGGCTCAGAGAAGTCATTTATGTTGCACAGAATGATTCAGTCACTGGGATTCACATACAGATCTGACGGATCATCCAGAACACAGCCTGCCAGATGCTGTTCCAAAATAATGTTTCAAACTTGGGGCATGGGGAGAGAAATACTAGTAGTGAAACTAAACACTGGACTGAGCTTTTATTTTCTAGCCGCTTTAACTGCAGAAAAGGCTTTTGCCAACTTATTTTGCCCAGGAAATGAATTCCAAGCTGTGATGTAAAAGCCCTAATGAATTCCTGCTCTGCTGATTCAGCAGTGCAGCAGAAACAGACCACTGCCTGCAAGATGAGCAAGTACCCGTCCTGCTCAAATGCGATCAAAATCACTGTATGCTTAATGTTTTTAAAGATAACTTAAATCTGCCTTTAAAACTCACCACAGACAAGAAAGCACTAGAGGTTATCTGTTAGGTGACAAGTGGAATGAACTTCCAGGTACTTTTCAAATCTCATTCCTGTAAATAAGAAGCAGCTGACTATGATCCTGCAAATTCCAGTTGAGAAAGCTCCGATGACATTAATGCATTATGTTGTGTCTAGAATCCCTTGATAGAATTACAACATTACTGTACACAGCTGGGTGGATATTATTATGTTGCACAAAGAAATAAGAGATTACACTATCAGGAGTAAATGCAACGGAGACCCAACACTAATGCACTTGAATACAAAGCTGGTGCCTCCAAATTTAGTACAGTGTGTTTTTCAACGGTAACTTTCTAGCAACATGGACAAATAAAGCCATGCACACCCTGGCAAGCTTCACTGTGTGGCTAGAGAAGTTTGCTGATGACAGTCTTGTTATTGTAACAGGAAGTGACTCAGCCTTGGCAACAAGAGATCAGATATTTTATTCAGAAGCATTAGGTCATTTTTTTCCCCTAACCAACCAACAGTTTCACAAGGCAACTGGTTTTGTTTGAAAATAAATATCTATTTTGAAAGTGATTTGCTGAGGGAGTGTAGTTAAACATTTATGGTTAGGAATAACCACTCAGTTTAATTCAAGGCATCTGCAAACCTCTTGTCCTTTCAACTCTTTTAAATTTGCTGCCTATACAAAATTCAACCCCCCCAGGCAAGAATTCTCCCACATGGGTGAGTAAAGTATAATCAGCTACATTATCATCATGAGAATGAGGATGAGTGAGGAGATTTGTGTCTGGACCAGTAACTTTCCATGACAATTAACATGACTGATGTCACTGTTACAGTTAAAGTAAAACTACTTCACACAGACATTACAGCTGAAGCAAATATGTGCCTTGTTGTAATGGCCTATTACACGATCTTTCATCAGTTATTTATAAATGGCACATGATGTTATGTTGCTTCTTCTCAAATCAGCATAAAAGAAAAATTCTTTTAATACCTGGCATCCAGCCTAGCCCAGAAGTTTCTTTCCTTCTCCACTTCTGCGTTGTTATTTATAGTATGTATATTTTGCATTCCATATAAGCTCACATAACTATGTGGAAAGAGAAACAACAGTTTTCCTTCAAATACTACACCACTGCTACTCATTCTTGCCTCAAGTACCTTTTAGCACAGTTTACAACTGCATAAAGGTTGCACAAAAAAGAAACTAAGTGTTCAAGCCAAATTCAAATTCTCTCTCTAACGATAAGGAGTAAACATGCCACCAGCTGCAGCTCTCCTAGAACAGGATTTCATCATCTCCCAAATATTTTCTTGGTCTGTTGTCAGTTTTGTATTTTTAAAATACCAAGGAAGCATTATACATCATAATGACTCAAATATCCCATACAAACATATAAATAACATATAAATACCAATGCCAGCTTTTTATCTTGGGCAGGGAACAGGCAAAAAAAGAGTTCATGGGGTAACTTGAAAACTCTATAGCAACAGTGTTTATCTATTGCCTCCACACTGTGCCCAGAGCCTAATTTTAGGTATTAAAAATAAAACTCTGGACAATTTCCCACAACAGGCACTGCAAGAACACAGCAAGGCCTCAAGCATTCTTCTTTGACATCAAAACACACTTCTTCTGTAAATGTGTAAAAAATTAAGCTTCTTTGAAAAGCCACTGCAGTGAATATGAATTTACAATTCAGCATTAAATGAAATACATCCTGAGAAACCTCAGTACCCTACATCATTTCGCTCTTATCTTCCTTGTGACACAAGCAGCATTTTACAATTCCAGCCCACTAAAACAGAAGATTTTGTAATTTTGCTGTTAAAGCAAAATCATCCTGGTTTTCTGTGCTCTGTCAAACAGCATTTTTATTTTCTATCAGGAAAAAATAACTACCTTGTTCCACCATCTGCCAAAAACTACTAAAACACAGGGTGCAGTTCTGCGATTTCAAATTGCAAAAGCTTAAGTAATGCTGGTGTTATACCTATTAAATATACTGATGATCAGACCCTAATGTTTTCAAAGTACTATGACATGTCATTTAAGAAAGGTATTTCAACCATACTGCTCCAGGGTTTAACTGCTATCATGGGTTAGGTTTCAGTCAGCTGTCCCCCTCGAGTACTGTTATTACATGATTTTAAGATCTTCAAGTGCTGAACAAAGCCTTGCTATCTATTCATAGCTTATCACTAAATTTGAGAAACCATGTTTCTTTTTCCGACTGTATAACCATGGAACACAATATGAAAATAATTTCAGCTCTACTGCAAAATTCTTCCTATCCCATATCTAGTTTCATGGTACACTATGCTACTGCAAATGTCTAAAAAAACTTAACAACAGAGAAATGCAATTTTATGTGCAAACACACACACACATATGTAATTTTTTTGTATATCTCATATTTGCTCAGACAGACTTAAAACACAAGCCCCCAGTGCTTTAACACTTGAAAGATAATAAAAGGAATTTATTTATTATCTACATTTCACTACTTTAAAGCCAATGTTGTACTTTTCTGGGACCTCACATTTAATATATGAATGCTTGGAGTCAGCTTTCTCTGCGTTATATTCAAGAGGCATGAATATATTGCCATCTTCCATTGGCACTGTGTCAGTTTTATGATTACAAATCCTCCATTCGCATGTGTTCTTCTCAAAAGTACTCATGTTTTAATGGGCCTCCATCATACATGAAGCCTTAATCTAGGAACTGACAAGTTTCAACCCTGATGTTATATTTTTTAGTGAAATAGAGACTCCAGAGCTCTGATTTAGCGCACTCAGCCGGGAGCAGCAGTTGACAGGAACAGATAAACCACAATATGATTGTCACTGTGTACACCTCCCAGCTTCATCTCAGGCCAGGCTGACACGAGGAACTGGAGATGAAGAAAACATTCTGAGTTTTTCAGATAAGTGGCTTTTTTTTTTTTTTTTGCATTCATTGTGAGACAGGATATTATTTTAACTTATCATAAGGCACAGTAGCAACCAACAATATTCATGATTTGTAAACCTAGGAAGATAATACAAGTTACATTTTCATAAGGACAAACTATTTTTAAAATTGTATACATTTGGGATGCTGCTGTAATGCATTTTAATGGCCTTGCCTTCTAAAATTAAAAGATTCTGGAAACTCATTTTGGGCATGCAGAGTGAATTCTGTATAAAATACACATGCTTTTGGTGGAATACAAATATCACACATACACAGAGAGACATATTAAATTGTATTGTGATAGTTTTTGTCTTCAGTATGTACTGCGGCATATAAAATAAGGGGGAAACTAAAGAAACTGTGCAGAAACTGTCGAAAAACAGAAAAAGGAAACAGACTGCATAGGAGACAAGCTCCCCTTGAAACCAAAGAAAGACAGAGAAACCTTAGCTAGAAAAAGCATTTCAGAAAGCAGTCTTCATTTGCCTAGCACATCCTAGCAGTAGTCAGAAGGGGAGAAAAATAAGCTTTTAGGATTCCCAAGAATTAATAGAGAAAAGGTACTATATTGAAATTATACACTAACCTAATGTAAGAAAGTTATTCTCTTCCTAATGTTCTCCACTTCCCTGAACATCTTATTGTATAATAGTGCTTCAATTTATTCACTGTATAATAGTGATGAGTGGCATTCCTCAGGGGTCAGTACTGGGACCAGTGACATTTCACATCTTTGTTGGCGACACGGACAGTGGCACTGAGTGCGTGCTCAGCAGGTTTGCCAACACCAACCTGTGTGGAGCTGTTGACATGCTGGAGGGAAGGGATGCTATCCAGAGGGACCGGGACAGGCTGGAGATGTGGGTCCATGGGAACCTCATAAAGTTCAACAAGGCCCAGTGTAAGTTCTTGCACCTGGGCTAGGGCAATCCCAAGCACAAATACAGGCTGAAGGATGAATGGATTGAGGGCAGCCCTGAGAAAGATTTGGGGGTGTGGTTGGATGAGCTCAACATGAGTCAGCAATGTGTGCTAGCAAAAATACAGTCTAAAATAGGATACAGGGATACTGACAGAAAGGGAAGCAGCTATGTTGCACTGTTGAATCTGAAAGCTCAGAAACATTCTTCATCCTTCCCAGCTTACCCACAGAGTTCCTGAGACTTGCTGACAAACTAAAGCTGAAGATACTGAACTGACTTCTAAAGACATCAAATCACACCTTGCTTCAGCTCTTAATGTGATTGTGATCTGAGGTTATGCATGCCTGGAAAAGGTTAGAATTTCATTCAATATTGTCTAAACAATGAACCACAAGTCCACCACCTACCAGAACCTCTGGATGTCAATTGCAAACAAATCTCTTGCCAGTACAAATAGGATTTCAACTGCTAATTCTTGTCTTCAAGAAAAAAAAAAAATCATATGCTTTCAGTTTTTTCATGAATTCTAAACTCATCTCTACAGGTTATTGAGATTTACTCAATTCTGTAAAATCATATCATTTATGCAACAGACTTTTCTGCTCCAATTCCTCTTATGAGTTGCCTATTTCCCATTCTGCAATTTAAACATATTTCCTGTTAGCTACAAAATGGGGAAAGAGCAATCATTGTACACAGTTCTTAACAACAATAATGTGTTTCCATCCCTGAAGAGTGAGAGCCTGCAGAGCTGGTATTATAATGGTCATAAATGCACTTTGTGAATCAGTTCAATAAATTCAATATACTTCTTGTTAAAACTATTGCAACAGAAGATGCTTACTAACAGAAGTGAAAATAGACAACCCTTCTGCCTATCTATGAAAGTATTTGCAGTTTTGAATTGAGGAATGTGACATATTATAGACCAAAGAGGGAAGCAAATCTTATTTGGGAAAACTAAGCAAAAAAAAAAGTATTAATGAAAAAAGGGATTAAAAAAAAAAAAAGGCCGGGGCTTTAACAAATATTTGGGGGTTCCCAGAGAGACATTTCCTGAGTTCTTCATGACTATCTGAATCTCACAAACAATAAGGATGGGAGTCACAGCTCTAAGAGTAAAGCTGTACGGGAAACATGACATCCAAGGACACGTGGCAGATACAGGCAAAATGCCAATTATACAGAACAGTCACTCTGACAACAATGGCAGCCTTATTGAGGAGAAGATGCCAGACAATGGAATATCCACTCCCACGAAGGAGTCTGAAAGAGTAAGGTGTGTTGCTGAGTAAGTGCCAGCTCAGATCTGCCTCCAGCTCCACTATCTGAAACTCATGCAAGGACAATCTTGACTGCCTCTTAAACAACAGCACTGTAAATTACATTAAACTTCCCTTCTTTCCTGTGTTGTGTAATGTGCAGCTGCTGGGCAATCACCACTGGTTCTTGCTTTTTGATAGAAGTTGAAAGAGAGAGCCGAGCTAACAACTCTAGTTGAGTGGTCATTTCAAAAGGCAAAAAGCCTATTTAAAGGCTGAAATATGTCTGCTATGTATCTTAAAAAGTGAATATATGCATATTTATTTCAAATATTGCTTGGTGACTAAAGAACATGTAATGCTTTCAGAATACTAGTTTCTATGCTACAGAAACATAATACTTTGCTCTTAAGAAGCTAAAGATATCTTAGTATTAAAACAGTCACATAGTGGAGGACTTTCATTATGTAAAGAGTAGCACAAGCAGTCACGGGAGTCCAGCAAGGGTAGATGTTTTTGTTGCTCAGAGCTGCAACATGTGAGATGACCGAAAGGGACATACCTATGTACATAGACTGAACGCTAAAACAGACAACTGTCAACTAAAATAATGCACTAAATAAAGGAATAGAAAATAGGAATACAAATTCATGGACATCAGATCTACAAATATATTTTTAAGGCACAGATATAGCATCTAACATTGTTAGCCCAAGAGTTCTGAATGCTAAGGGAATACAAAGGGAACTGTCTGCAGAAAGCAGATCACCTCACAAACTCTCTGAAATTTTTACCATTAGGCTTTTGTCCTTGTATTTTAAAGGCAGAATGCAAATCTAGTCCTTCATTACCACAAGTTCTGAAGTTGAATTTCAGGCATTTCTGCATAAATTTTATCATGGTTGAAGAGAGAATGCTGAAACTGATATACCACTGGCTTGATCCAGTAGAGCTGCCTTTTTTCTTACTGCTAATTACTAGGATTTTTGTTCCACTACTCCTACTACAAGATTACATACATCCCTGTTCCCAGTCTAAACAAAATAAATAGAACATCCCACTATATGGAACATCCTACTATATGGAACATCCCAGTTTCCAGTCTAGACCTTTCCATAACCACTTTCTATACAAGTGATCTTTTGTCTGTCACATTTATTAACATTCTTTCTGTTATTTCTTCCTCTTCATTCAGAATACAAAATCTCTCTTTGGCTAAATGAGTATATATTTTTTTTATTTTCTCTCTCTTACAACAAAAATTCTCTAGGCCACGTGTCAGCCTTCTCTGTTACTTGTCACATGCAGTGTATTTCCTAAACATGGAAGACCACAGTTAGATATGGTATTCCAGATGTGATGCAACTTAGGACTTTGCACACTAGCATCTATCTCTGGAAATGGCTTTTGCACACCACGACTTCATTTACCTTCCTGCCACTAGCTGAAATACCTCATGATCTCATGATCAGGTGATCTCATGATCAGTGATTAAATGGCCTATTCGTTCTTCTGTCAAGTCCAACTGATGATCTCCAGCAGTGCAAAATAAATCCTTGGGTTTGGTACATAAGTGCATGACCCTGAATGTCATACTGTTTTTTCATTTCAGTTGGTATTACCCCAGCCCTCAAGGCCATTTCTTTTTCTGTGGTGTTACAGTACAATCCATCTCTGTATTGACATCTCCTAGCTTTGTGCCATCATTATATTTCATTACTACATTCCTACTTCTTCTGCCAAGGTCTAGAATGAAAATATTAATAATAATTCTACATGCAATATCTATTCAAATATTTTCATGAAGTTAAGGAAAATTAGATCTGTCAGAGTTCCCTTGAGAAAATCTATTGATTTTCTCCTGATAAGAGAAAATCTATTCTTTTATCAGTGAAATGTCTAATTAATGATATATGCTAGCCTAATGAAATCTAAATTAGACACCAGAGGAGTCTCTTTTGAAGCCAGCAGAAGGATCATAATTCTGTATTTTTAATCTGATTGAGATCATATTAAAATCTGAAAAGATTCCAGATGATCTCCTGTAGTATTAAAAACAACATCCAACAGACACATTAAATAAATTCTAAATATTATTTGTCAGGCTTCTTGAAATTCATGACACTGTTCTAAGAATCAGTATTTTCTTATTTCACAGGTGTATCAATGCTGTTGGGGAAAAAAAAAAAAAAGATGTTATCTTGAAAGGCACCACTGTTGCCACTTCAGGATTTCCTCAAATATCAAAAGCCAGTAACAGCTTATTTATTTTTCTGTTAGAACTCTGATTTTCACCTATTCACTTGCCTCCAGCAAAAAGGTCTTAAAATTAAAAATAAATGTTAATTTTTTAGTGCTGTGTGAGTGTGAGATGTAGTTAGGCACATGCAGAACTTTTGAGGGGCTAGGGAAAAAAGGGAATTTTACAAATAATTAAATATGCTGAGAGTTGCCATCATATTGAATTTTCACCAGAAAAGTAATTTCATAAAGTGATTGTTGCTCTAGACATTTTATATGTCATTTATACTATTGCAGTTGTACTGAAATAAAAGTACATTGACTGAGATGACAATGGATAAAATAATTACACATATTGTGTATTTATCTAACTCTGTCCTACTTCAGCCTCCTGGCATGAAAATGAATGTTCCATATGCCATTTCAAGACTGAAGCATGGATGATGGATACATGGATGTGTCTCAAGATTGAAAAAAACTAAAGCAACACTGAAATGCTGTAGGAAGCAATTGAAAGGACTGTTTTGAGTGACAGTTCAAGATGTGAGACTTGTGTTTTGAGGCACTGTTAGACCCTGGGATGCACCTTACAGGTTAAATAATAGTCCTGGCAAGGACCTCTTTCCTTGGCCAGAGAAGCACAACCACTTATTCCGGTTGAAGAGTTTGTGGCAGGTGTCCTGCCCTTTGGCAATGTGCAGATTAAGCTCCTGGTGCTGGACCTTCCATCTGAAGCAACACCAATGATTATTCAGATCTAAGAGTTACTGATGGATGCCATTCTCTGACAAAGCAGGACTGCATGAAGCTAGCTTGTTACATCTGAGCATAGTGTTTGCAGGAGCTATTTACTTGTGGCTCATATTCATAGTACTGTATTTCAATGGCGTAGGCAGTGACTAATGAAAAATAGCTTTTACTGTCTGCGTAGAGCCATTGTTGTAAGTCACGGAAGTGCTCATACTATTTCCCTTTTTTAAATACTTTCTATAACACATTTTCAATAAGAAGTCTTTCCTGAAACTGTATCTACAGTCTACATTTATTAACTTTCCAAGCATGCCACAAGGCTCATCTTTTCAGCCCATGGGGATTTGGGAAGATTGAAAGCTACTGGATTAAAAGGAATTTTACTTGAGCAAGTAGTGTTTCTATTTCAGAAAAACCTCCAGGAGACCTTATTTACATTTAATTGCATTTTTTTGAATTTTTGATTTTTGTGTCATTTTAATTTGTGAAGCAGCATCTATAGCACTGTCTGATACTTTACAAATGTACAGAGACACAACATGCTCTGTTTTACAGTTCCTGGAGGCAGGGAATTGGTGGTATTTTAATTTTCTGTACACATGCACCATTGTGTGCTTGTGCCTTTAAACACTCAGATAAGAAGTTTTTTCTCTCTTTTGAACAAGAAGGCACCGTATGATGCCCAACATTTTTGTACTTCATTTCCTGCACTGCTTTCCATGACGCTCTGACTAGTTATTCTTTTTCCTTCTACCACTTCTCCCCTGTGATCACGTTGAGGCATATCCCCTTTCAAATGATGAGACAACAACCCCAAAAGAAACATGGCCTTTTCAACAGTTGTTGCCTATATCACTAAAAAAAATAACACTATGAACATCAGCCAAAAGCTAGAGAGCAACTCCACAATGCTTTGGACCCAGCAACAGCACAAAGGAGCAAAGGATAGAAATCCCCAAAGCTCTTACTTCAGAGGACTTTCCCACCATGTAACAATCATGAGTCATAATGAAGCAAAAGCCATCTGTTCATCTGGACAGAGATACTGCTTGTCACTGAGCAGGAAATATTTCCACTGACAATCTCACAGCAATGTAAATCTCCCTGTATAGATAAACTTTCGGTGTTTCAGATCTCCTAGTCTGCAAATTGGGAACACTGCACCTCCTTTTCACCTTGATTTGTATGTCTTATCTTTTTTTGAAAACAGGCTGGTCAGGCAAGAGATTACCTGTGTGGATGTATTTACAGCTTGGCTAGCACCACAAGGTCTCCAAGTCAACCATGAGTCTAGCAGTTCTCATCAAAAGCCAAGTGCTTAAAGGCAGTGACACAGCACCCATGACTTTCAGCCAGTGGCAGGGCCATGATCCTAAGGCCTTTCGGCAGCAGCACCTTCCTACTCCTCCTTTCTGTCCCCACTGTTACATGACTTTAGCCCAGTTGGGACCCCTCTTACAGCTGGGAAACTGCCATGTTACAGCCTGCCCCCTAAAGATATCCCTGACATCAGCTATTGATGAAGATGGGAAAAATGCATTCATAATTGATATGTTGTATCTTGACACAGTTAGTGGCAGAAATACACTATGAAAAGGGACGAATCAGCCCTAATTAAAATCATGTTTAACTAATCTTTTTAGGATGGAAACTGTCATTCAGTGTGTGTTCTTGACGCATGTAGCCCAATGGCATTCAGCATTGATGATGTATTTAGGATTTATCACAATATAAGCAATGAAGAATAATAACTACAGAAGTATAAATCTATTATGACTGCTTCTGTAGGCATCTTATATTAATTTGCTTGACTATTACGTCGTTTGGGTTATCACTGTGTAAATGTTTAGCAACTCACATGTGCAGGATGGGTGGCTAATTCTTTTCATGTGTGTAATGTTTTGGATCAAATTATTTCCACGTTCATTTTGATGGGTTAGGTTTCAGGTGGACAAGACCCAAAAAAATCAGAAAAGCACTTCTAGATTTTGCTGTACTGAAGCAAAAGAAAAAAAAAAAAAAGATGTTATGTACATTCATAACAATAATATTGGGAAAGAATGAGAAAGAACCTCTACTAAAAATAGAAAATTCACTTTCAAATTTACAACACATACAATTATGTCAAATGGCCATCAGGATTCTATAAAACAAAGGTGTGACTGCCTCCTAAATCAGATGATACCAAAAACATCAGCTGGATCAAAATTTTCTCCCTCCAGTTAAAATAAAACAGTGTATTTTTTTCAAATAATGCAAGTTTTGATTTCTATCATGTCTCTGAAATCCATGATTTCCAAATGAATGTCAAATGAGATTTTGAGAAATCCCCACTTGAATAAATTACATAAACTGCAAGAGAAAAGATCGAGAGAGAAAGATTTTGGGTGTTGCGTATGCATATTAACTTAATCATTTGTCCCTTGAAAATAGCAAGTCACCTGGAGCATTTAAACACCAAAGTGCTCATTTAAAGCAAAACATTTTTATTTGACAAAAAAATTCTAGGACATCTTCTAAAAAAAAAAAATCTACATATTTTTGAGGGAGAATAATTAGACGCAAATAACGGGTAAGGAAGACAGAGAACATCAACATGTAATTAAAAAATGATAATAGATGATTTCCACATCAGGTAAAGATTACATAAGCATCACATAAGCATACACCACCAAAGAAAATCAGAAAGATTTGCTGGAGAGATCTTGAAGGAAGCTGCCTATCTCTTGGGGAAAGGAAAAAAAAAAATATTCAGGAGGAAAAAGCTTTAAAAGGCTGTGAAATTGCCAGCAGGAAATGAAATGAACACCACAGATAAGAACTGCATCAAGCTGTAAACATATAGGAATAGGGTTAACATTTTGGTTGTTATTCAGAAGCAAATGAAAGATGAGCTTATGATAACAAGCCTGGATTAGAACTCAGAAGATCTTAGTTCATTTCTCGGCTCTCCCATAATCTCTCTTTGTGATTTTCGGCCAGAGTTTACATTTGGCATAGAGTGAAGGAAGGAAGTAGTATCCTTTCTGTATAGTTAGGGAACTGAGACTCAGAGATAATACTAGCCAAGAATTCACAGTACTTTATCGGCATTTACATTTCCAATAAATTTCCCTGCAGAGAAAGATGACTGAGAGTTGAGAGGTATCTTTGTGAGTCTGTTCCTCCAATTATCTCCGTTTTTCATTGTAGCATTTAGATAAAAAAAAAAATCCTTTCTCCCAACTTTGAACAAAGGGTAGTTTCTTTTGTTGGTTGGGGTTTTTGTTGTTTTTGTTTGTTTGCTTGGTTGTTTTTTTTTTCTTTTTACCTTGCCAGGCTGGGACATAAAAACTCGGGAAAAAATACTTTTTACACAGTCGTTTATATATTTCTTACAACTTCATAGTCTAATAACAAGGTTCCAAGAAGCCTCTTAAGAATTAAAAAGTAACAAGTTATTATCTGTGTATGTATGTTTTATACACCCATTCATCTCAGACACCTACAAATATCCTTATTTTATTATTGCTATCAACCTAGTGCACAATAGCAATAATGACAACAATGTGGGTGTATTGATGGTGTCAGTCTGGAGCTTACACAGCAAGCAGTAATTTCCCCAAATTCCTATGTGCCAGGCTGAGCTCTGGCACTGACTGGAACTAAACCCTAAGCACCTCAGTGGAAACTCAGGATTACTTCATCATAGTCACTTGCTTTCGACTTCCTTTTCCCTGCTGATCTTCTGAAGCTACCAGAGTTACGCTGATGTGAATGAGATCTGAATCCTGACCACTGGCAACAGTTACGAAAAACAGGAAATGGGGTATTTCGAATAACAATAGGTGGGAACAGTGAGTAAAGGTTCACTGTGTGGTAATGGTGCTGACTCTTTAATGACTATGTTTATTTCATTGTGTCCCAAAGAAGGCCACAGTTCATTTTGCTCTCAGAAGCGTAGGTATGGCCATGTGTATATCAGATGTATGCAATTTTGCATTTCATGTTAAAGGGGGAAGCTGGGGGCAGGGCGGGGAATCAGCACTGACTCCCACTTCTCATAACAAGAGACACAATGAGATTGCTCTCCTGTGCCATAACAAGTCAAGTTGCCAGGGGCAAAAGGTTCATCCCATGCCCTGTTAATAGAAAAGCTCCCTATTGTCGCAGCAATAGGCATTTTTTCCCTCCCATTCACCGCAGAAAGGAGTATGACATAAGAGAGAAACCCTTAAAACCCTTTCCAAAACTTACAACCCATACATTTCACTTCACACAAAGTCAGAGCAGAGTTGTTACAAGTTGGAAAAGATATCCTGGGCCATGTAGTTCATTCCAAGCAAAGGTCTGTGTTCTTGGCTGAGGCTTCCACACAACTCCTTGTCTAGTCTTGCCATGACTAATTCCCAGAAAAGGCAGTTTCGCAACCACCTCAGCCAGCCAGCCCTATGTCTAATTGGCATCACTGCTTAGAAACACTTCCTTGCATTCTCCTATGAAAGTTTGCAGCTACAATATAATTCTATGTACTTTTACTAAGCCTCAGAACTAGCTAGTGAGACGGCCCAGCTATTTTTAACAATCATTAGTCCTCCAGTGTCTCGCTTCACAAAATGACTGGTTCTTATTGGGTTCCTTTTCTCACAGCTTCCAAAATTTGTCTGAATTAAGTTTCCCAGATTAATGCACTGTTAAATAATGCTCACTAATTAGCAATGGCAAAAACTAAGAAACAGTCATATGAAAATGAAAAAATGCCCAGTGACACAGATGTTTTATTTTTTTCTTAGCTCAAGCAGCTTTCTTTTTAATCATTAATCATAGCAAATTCTGCTCTTCCACCTGGTGAAGTAGTCAGTAAACTTCCTAAAACCAGCCAAGTACCGTGGCATCAGACACTCAGATCTGCTACTTCTTATGAGGACACTTACCCTAAATCCCCATCTTTCTGAAATATGCTTTGCAAAGAAAATGTGTTTTTCTTTTTATGTATTACTCAGATTTACAAATAAAAGTTTGGAAGGCTACTTCATTCTTTTTTTAATTATTTTTTGTTTGGTTAAAGAACAGATTTTTTACATCATCAAAGATTTTATGCACTGCTAGAAAAACAGTCATCCTGAAGTTCAGGTATCACAAAAATGAAAACCGTTAACTTCTTGAAGTTCAATTTTTTATTTATGTTGTACGAGACAAGTATTTTTAAATACTTTTCAAAAAAAAAAAGTGATATTTGATATACTAGAACCCATGAAAATCCTATTCATATATAACTGCTAACAGTACTCTTGTGTACTATTAGGCAGACTGTTCAACTGAGCCTCTTGTGGAAATAAAGTCTAATTTTGTCCTAATACAGTCACACAAGAAAGAGCTGAAAGGTGAATATATGTTTTGTTCATAAATATGTCCAGCAGCTAAGTATCAGGGAGGAAAAAGTCCTATTTGAAGCATAAAGACATCACTGGTACACGAGGAAACAGATATAATAACCTGGTTGCAACTAGGCCATTACAGGATTGTCACTTGTAATTACAGCACCGAAAGAATCACCTTTCCATTGCCAGTTATGGAAACAGAAAATGTAATTGCCTTCGAGGTGAGGATACGGAGACTTAGGGAAGACATTCTACACTAAGTTTGCCTGAAAAAGGATTGTCTGTCGATACGTTTTGTTCTAAGGCTGTTTCTGGGTGCTGATGGGAATCATAGACCAGTTCCCAGAGTGCTACCTTCTCATTAACTGTTTAGGCATGTCTAGTAGAATCAAAGTGAAAACAGAAGCTTAAAGGCATGAACTCCAAGGCTCTGTAACAGGTAAACTGTAGAAACAACACAGCTGTGGGTTGTGACTGAAGAGCAAAAAAAAAAACCAAAACCCAGAATGATAAAAAACAGAACACAACACCCTTCTCAGTTGTGGGTCACTGGTTCACGTTCTGCTCACATTAGCTAATGACAACCATCTTTTCCCTCCATTCTGGTTAATTTTTTACCAGTATTTGTGGGGAAACACATCACCTCTCCGAGCCGTTTTCTGCTGAACAAGTTCAGGTCTCATTTACCTAAATTCTTCCTTACTGTATTTTAAGCATTATTTCTTTTTTAATTGGTTTACTTTTCCCTCAGTTTTATGCCAGTTTATGGTCTGAAATGTAAGTCCCTAATTCTGCTAGAGTGACAGATCAGGAATCACCCCACTTGCTTGCCTACTCATTACAGTTCTATTTATATATCCTCAAAGAGCATTTACTTTATCTGTGGTAGAATCACACTGCATGCTAGTTTTCGATTTAGCAACTTACCACCTCGGAAGCAGATAATTTCAAGTAGTGTTCTCTGCTATGTGACAATGCTTTCATGCACTTAACACTCTTTCTCTCTCTTTTTCCCCAAATAAAGTCCATTTATCCTAATCAAACCACAAGCTATCGATTCCTGCCTATTTCATCTAACCTCCCTGCATCTGGCTGTATGTGAACCATTTTCAGGAGATCGTCTCCTCTTCTTGCTCTCAGCACTGAACACACTGCAGAGCAAGTTAATGTGTCCTCTAAAAATGCATGAATATTCTAAGAACAGAACAGGTGCTCCCCCTGCCTCATGTGGAGCTCAGCCCACCTGGAAAACACCGTCTGTCACCTGCTACATTGGAGAACAGATTTTCCAGGAACAGTCTACCATCCCTGACAAAAGTGGTTACTACAGAGAAATAGTGGGGCATTTAATGTGCCAATATAGCTTTTCAGACAGAACCTTACTAAAAGTAATGAATCAAAAAGAAAAAAAAACCCACAACAAAAAAAAACAAACAACAAAAAAAACCAACCAAACACACAGGGCTTTTTTTTTCTCTACACATATTTGTAAATCAGCAGCCTTAAAGGGGTAAATTGTCTGATTTGTGGATAGTCCTACTTAAAAGCCATTGTGCAACTTCACAGGTAGACCATCAACATTTTGAGCAATCTTATATAATTTATACTAATTTTTCCTACTTTTAGAAATGACCCTGTTCATACAGAGTTAAAAAACTCACAGAACATTTACAGTATTGGAAGTAAATCTGTGACTACCTTTATGCAATCAAGGGCATACACCAGGAATTAGCTCTTTGGCAATGACAAGAAAATTACTCAAGGAAATTGATTGCTGTATTCCTTCCCAACACACTAGCACTGCCCATGCAGTACACATGTCTTGTCATCCTTCACGTCCATAAATGAAGAGGCCTCTGCTCTTAATCAAGAGTTTTGTCTTTGGTTGGCACATTGAAATAAAGTCCCAAGGGACTGACTGACTACCTTTTAAAGTTAGAACATGCTTTCACTTAAGGTTTTCAAGGTAAATTCCATCCTGGCTCATGATTGAAAAATCCCAGTGGTATAAAATGGGTTTTTGAAACTTAACTGCTTTGTACAGCTTGAAGAAAGTCATTAAGGAGTAAATTATATCTTCAAGTATCTTCAATAGTTCATTCTTTCATTTTCTTTCATTTTGGGGCCTATTAAAATTTGTCCTAATGTTTATTATCCTCCATAGACTACAATAAATTCCCTTCAACTTACACGCCATCCCTTCATTCCACATGGCTGCTATTAGTGCCAGTATTTTCCCTTCAGCTTGTGTTCCATGGAACAGTCTCCTAAACCACAGCAAGTTATTGACTCACCATTTCATTTTAATTCTTGATTAAATATATACTGGGTAAAAACACTGTGCCTGTTTTCTTCACTGTGTAGTCTTATCCATTCTTCTTATCTGGCTTTGACCTTTAGTTCTATTGATGCTTTTTGCAAATTAATTTGAAATTAAAATTTGTTAGTACAGTTGTAATCTAAAGCTAACTCATCCAGTGACACTTATTTAATTTTTCTTTTGCCAATTGATAATTGCCTAATCAAAGCCAGCACTTAATCAGAATATAACTTAAACAGTTTTTACTGTACTGTAGTCACATCTGTGCCATGGTTTCCTCTGATATGACTTGCTTTTTCCTACAGCAATAACCCTCATGCTACTCAACCAACCACAGACTGGCAGCAGCACAGAAAACCTTACTTATTAACTAAAGAGGTATTTTATTAAAGGATCTCTGCATCTCCATCAATTTACATCTGCTATCACCAGTTGTCCTTCACTGGGAGATACTAGCCACATGAAGAAGCCTGTTCATACCTATGCCATTACTCCACATGGGCAGAGCTAACCTCATCCAGGCTCTGACAAACCCAGTTCTCTCTTACATGACACATAGCTTTTTTTTTTTCCTTCTGCACTTTTCCTTGGAGGATCTGGTTTTGGCCACAAGCAGACACAAAACTACCTGCACTATCTGTTGCCTGCAAGGCAATGTTGGACATATATTTACATGTTTGGTCATGTGAAGCCAAGTAAAGAATTACTGTTTCAATCAAGTGCACATAATTATCCGGATTTAGATGTTTTGTGTTTTCAGCATTGGCTTCTTTTTCAAAACATAAAATAAGCCTCTAATTGACCTTAGGCTTTTTTTTTTTTTCATAGACACAAGAAAACCAACCATGAACACCAGTTGTTTATTTATCATATTAATAGTTTATGAGGGGCCAGGGGATGGAAAGTTAGACCGACATTTTCACACTTGCAATCACCAGCTCAGAGAAGACAGCAGGCAGAAGAAACACACATTGAACACTTCAGTTACCATCTGTAGGCAACCAGCAATGCATACACAGAAAAGTGGGGAAATGGAAACATCAGTGGAAAATTAGAAGTCCTTCAATAAAAGAAACACATTAGGAGTGTTTGTTCCATGTGCTGGACACTCCTTTGGAAAGCTAGCGACCACATTTTCTTAAATTATATTAAGACATTCGTATCATTGACAAGTCCAGTCTTAAAAAAAGCTGGCGCTTCATCACGGACATACAAATAACTCTGTGTGCCTAGGTGGAATTGGGCATCATAGGATAATTATTCCTGTAGAAGCCGTGTGGGATGGTGCTGGCCAGGAGCGCCATCCCAAGGGGAGGAAGATCTCCTCGCAGAGCCGCAGGATCATCACCCAGGTCTGCTTTGAGGCCCAGCTGCCCCTCCGAGGTGTCAACGAGGGCCTCCCGCAGCTGCACCTGTGGGGGACAAAGGAAGGACAGGAACACCGAGCCCTTCTGCTCCTGGGAAAGCACAACCCAGGGCACCTGCAGAGCACGTGGAGGTTGCCTTTGTGGGGAAGGTGCTACGGCGTGTGGTACAGACCCACAGACCCAGCAGGCTCAGCCCAGCACAGACTCGGGGGGGTCACGGCTGTCCCTGCTGAGCACTCACAGCCTGGCACAGCCCCGGGGGGGTCCAGGGTACCGCTGCTGTCCCTGCCGAGCGCTCACAGCCCCGGCAGGGTCCCCGCTGCCCCCGCGGAGCCCTCACGGNCCAGGGCCGCCGCCGGCCGCGGGAGGGGGGCACCACAGCCGCGCGCCCGCCCCGGGAGACGTCCTGCCCTGCTGCTGTGCGATTAAACTTTGCGTGAAACTTTGGGTCTTTTTTTCCTCCCCGAGCTCCTCAAGGAATTAATATATAT